>JASVEL010013987.1:0-34964 GCA_032618575.1 Nicotiana noctiflora
CTCATAATGACCGCATCGAAGACCTGCCCTCCGGTCCGGCGGAAGCGCATAACATCGGTGGCCGTGCCCCACCACCCCGAGCAAGTATCTCCGGGACGATCGAGTCGTTGGCCGGTCTCTGCCTCTATCCGGTCCGAGCTCCACCTCTATGACCTCTACCTCCACCTCTATGTCCTCTACCTCCGCCTCTAGCCGGGTGGGCAGGCTGTGAGGGAACTGGGGCCTGAATCATGGCACGAGAACCCTGCTGGTGAGATCTGTCCGAAGCTCGAGGGCAATACTTTGCAATGTGCCTAAGATCACCACACGTAAAACAAGCCCTCGGCCGCTGAAAATAGCGAAGTGGTGGTACACCGATAGGCTGGCCGATCGAGTAGCGTGGCCGAGAATTACGATCACCGAAGCATCGTGAGAAACCTTAAGAGCTGACCGATAAGGCCTAGGAGGATGGCCTCTCGTCATGAAAATCTCTACCTCCAGACGAGGTACCACCGAATCTACCCGAATTACGAGATCTCTTATCCGATCCATGTCTTGCTCCCCGTGATAGAGCCATCTCGATCCGACGGGCTGCATTAGCCGCCTCCCGAAAAGTGATTTCAGTTCCTGCACCCAAAGCCATCTATAGTCGAATTGGCTGATTCAAACCATCAATAAACCTTCTCACCCTTTCCCGATCTGCGGGAAGTATAATAGTAGCATGACGAGCCAGGTCCACGAATCTAGTCTCGTACTGTGTGACAGACATAGAACCCTGATGAAGACGCTCAAATTGTCTGCGTAGAGCCTCCCGCTGAGTTGCTGGAAGGAACTTCTCCAAGAACAATTCCCTAAATTGCCCCCAAGTCAAAGATGATGATCCCGCTGGACTGGATAGACAATAATCCCTCCACCAAGTCTTGGCAGAACCAGATAATCGAAAAGTAGCAAAGTCCACACCATTAGTCTCCACAATGCCCATAGTACGGAGAACCTCGAGGCTGCTATATAGGAAATCCTGTGGATCCTCTGAAGGAGTGCCACTGAATGTGGTAGTGAACAGCTTGGTAAACCTGTCCAATCTTCATAACGCGTCAGCAGACATAGCTGCACCATCATTAGCCCGAGTCACAATAACAGGCCGAGTTGCCTCAACTGGCTGAATCACAGAAACATGAGTCTGGGGAATTACTGGCTCCGGAGTACGCGTAGCAGGAGTCTGATTACCTCCTCCAGCCTGAGAAGTGGCTGCTGCTCCTGGTAATAAACCTGCTCTGGTGATATTGTCCATAAAACCTGCTATCCGGACCAAAGCATCCTGAAGATCCGGTGAAAACATAACTCCTCCTAGGACCTGAGCTGGGCCTACTGGAGCTGCTGGGACTGGAACCTCCTCCTCGATATGAGCCTGAGGTTCTGTCACTTGGGTCGCTGCTCGAGGCTGAGCTCTGCCCCTACCTTGGCCTCTAGGATGACCTCGACCTCGGCATCTAACCCTAGCGAGAGCTGCCGCTGCTGGGACCTCGGGCTACTGATCAGTAGATGAGAATGCACGTATGTGACGACCCGGCCCGTCGTCACGAGAATTACCACCCCGTTATGTTGTAAATATATGTTTTATGATTTTATATCAGTGTTAAAGCCTATCGGGTGAGTTAGGAGTGAATTGGATTGAAAATGAGGCATATAGCCTTTGTGAAAGAAACTTGAATAAGGAAAGTCAACCCGGAGTTGACTATTTGGTTAGAGGGCTCGGAATCGGATTCTGATGATTCGGTTAGTTCCGGAAGGTGATTTGAGACTTAGGGGAGCGATCGGAATTGAATTTGGAGGCCCGGTGTAGAAATAGGCTTGAATTGGCTAAGGTTGAATTTTGGCGAAATCCGAACGGTAGGTGAGATTTTGATCCGGGAGTCGGAATGGAATTCCGACAGTTGCAATAGCTTCGTTAGGTGATTTTGGATGTGCCTGCAAAATTTCAGGTCATTCGGACGTCGTTTGGTCGGGTTTTTGATTGAATGTGTAATTTGGAATGTTTTAAGGAATTTAGGCTTGAATTCGATGTGAATTATGGGTTTTGATGTTGTTAGACGTGTTTTGAGGATTGGAGCAAGTTCGAATAAGGTAGTAAGATGTGTTGGTATGTTTGGATGAGGTCCCGGGGGCCTCGGGGTGTTTTCGGATGGTTAAACGGGATAAAATTGTGGAAAAAAATTGCAGGTTGGGATCCTGCTTCTGTTGTTTCCGCTCCTGCGGAATTTTGGACGCAGGAGCGAGTCCGCAGAAGCGGACGAGGGGCGCAGGAGCACTTGGTTACGCAGAAGCGGAAATCCTTCCGCTGAAACGGTGTCGCTGGTGCGAGCCAGTGATCGCAGAAGCGGACGAGAAGAAAATGGGAAGGTCCGCAGAAGCGGACATTTGACCGCCTGGGCGAGTCCGCAGAAGCGGACTCTGGTGCGCAGAAGCGGATGTTTCCGCAGAAGCGGAAGTTTCATCGCAGAAGCGGGAGCGCTTAAGCGACCCTTTGGTCGCGGATACGGGTGCATAGGAGCGGAAAATATTCCGCAGAAGCGAAAATCGCTGTAAGTAAGTGTATCCGAAGTTAGAAAAATTTCAGAACATTTCACACATTTTGGGTCTCGGCTTTAGAGGCGATTTGGGCGATTTTGAAGAGAAATTCAAGGGAAATCATCAGGGTAATCATCTATGGACTTAAACTATGATTAGTATTGGTAATATTATGCAATTATATCATGAAAATGGAGGAATTTGGGGTAATTTATGGATGATTTAGCCCTAGTCTTGAACTATAGAAAATCAAGGTTTTGAATGGGCAAATGGAGTCCGATTTTGGTAAAATTGATATGCTTAGACTCGTATTGAGATGAGGGTTCCGAATATGTGACTTTCGTGATTTTTCGACAAGCGTACCAAAAGTCGGGTTTTGACAACTTTGGGAATTTTGATGTAAATTGAGTTATATTGATTGGGTGTCGTCCCATTGGCCTAATTTGTTGTGTTTCTACTATATTTGATCAGATTCTACACGTGCGGAGCTTGATTCTCGTGGCAAGTGCATTGCGGAGTAGTCGTCGCGCCGTATTGAGGTGAGTAATAGATGTGGGTGATGACCAGCGGGTTCGAAACCCCGGTATACCACTTTGTGACGCCGTATAGCGGCGAGACACGCACACTCTTGAGAGTGCGGGGTCGATCATGAACTGGAGACTATATATTAGTCCGACCTGTTGATACCTGTATTATTGGCTATTCTAGAGCCGTCGAACCTCCTTCTCGGATGGTTGCATATATATATATATTGTGATAATGGCCACTCTTGAGCCGTTGAACCCCCTTCTTGGGCGGTTGATTATACATGTGGGCCGTGAGCCAGTTATTGGATCCCGCGAGGATCGTTATCATTGTCTTATCATATAGACATGCTAGTTTACTACTAGTCCGCAACTATTTTTGTTATTATGCCAATTCCAATCTCTGGAACTTGACATTACTGTTTTCCAACTGAAAAATGATAAAAGAGTTTTCAAAAACTACTTTTGAGCCTGCGAGGCTGTATCTGCATATTAGCCGACTAGTAGTGGATCGGGCTGCGCGCCGCAGCAGGATATATGTTGGATCGGACTGCACGCCGCAGGAATATCTCTATGAGATGTGCTTGGGCTGTAGGAGCCCCTCCGGAGTCTGAACCCCCACAGTGAGCACGGCTACCCAAAATTGGAGTCGGGCTACGCGCCGTAGTGGTCATATCATGCATTGCATTGCATTTAGCTACATCTGCTAGCTGTTATGCTATTTATTGGTATTTGTTGGTACAGGTACAGTGAAGATTGATTCTATGACAGGGTAGCTGATTATAGCTTTACATAGTGCTTTATTGCGGATTTCTTATCTGCGCTGTCTTACCCTTGTTTATTACCACTGGGTCTGGCAGTACTCATTTTACTCCCTGCACCTTGTGTGCAGATCCAGGTACCTCTCAGCAGTGATCCAGTAGCTGTGCGAGGCGACGTTTGTGGATATTCGAGGTAGCTGCAGAGTCCGCAGGACCCGATATTCCTTCCTACTGTCTTTTGATTTTGTATTGACATTTCTTTCCGCACTTGGTATTTTGTAAACCTTTATACACTCATGTTCAGCAGAGGCTCATGACTCTTGACCCTTGGTCTATGGGAGTTGATGTATTATGGGACTTGGTTCCCCATTTTCGTTACATATATCGCTGTTATTTCTTGAATTAATTTTGCTTAAATGGGTTAAAGAGAGCTTCTAGCTCCGTGGTTGATATGGATTGGTCGGCTGGCTTAGCAATGTGCTGGGCGCCATCACGACCGGATTTGGGGTCGTGACAAGTTGGTATCAGAGCCTAGGTTTACTAGGCCTCACGAGTCTTGAGCCGGTTAGTAGAGTCTTGTGGATCGGTACGGGGACGCCTGTACTTATCCTCGGGAGGCTGCGAACCTTTAGGAAAACTTCACTTTTCTTGAACTCTGTCGTGCGATCTTGTTGTTCTGAGAACTGAACTTCTATATTCTATTCTCCCGCAGATGGCGAGAACGCGAGCATCAGGACGAGGTGGACGACATCCATTGCCACCTGTTAGAGGCCGTGGGCGCGGTCGTGCTAGAGGTAGAGGTAGGGCGGCCGAGGCGGTGCCGCCGACCCGCCCGTTGTACCGGCTCGGAGCAGCCCCCGCGTGGTCGAAGCTCCGGCAGTCCCGGCTCCGGGCCGGACTATATCTATTGCTATTCCCGGTCTTCGGGGAGACTCTTGCTCGGATATTATCGGCGTGTTCCGGCTTGGCTCGGGTAGTTTCGGCTACCGCCACCGTAGCGACATCTCGGTCGGTGGGTGGTCAACGGACCCCGCAGCTCGCACACCGACCCGGTTGTTCGGTGGACTTCGTACACCGCAGGCGGTCCCTCGCTCGGTGGTTGCACCGGTTATTCCTCCAACCGCACCAGCTCCAGCTCCAGAGCATATGGTTCAGGTTATGCCCGAAGACGAGCAGCGTCGTCTCGAGAGATTTGGTAGACTTCAGCCACCCCATTTCGCGTGGCGCTGAGGGCGAGGATGCCCGGTGGTTTCTTGATAAATGTCCGAAGATGCTGCGTACGGCCGGTATTCTTGAATCCAGCGGAGTTTCATTTACTACATTTCAGTTACCGGTCCCGCATTTGATCGGTGGGAGGAGTTTGAGAGGCGTAGGCCTCGGGAGCGGCACCTCTCACATGGCAGCAGTTCTCACTCTCTTTCTAGAGAAATATGTACCTCGCTCTCGTCGCGAGGAGCTACGTCGCCGGCTCGAGTGGTTGATTCGTGGCGACATGTCCGTGACCCGGCATGAGCTTAGATTCACCTCGCCTGGCTAGGAATGCCACATGGATGATCCCCACCGAGAGGGAGAGGATCGGGAGGTTCATTGATGGCCTCAACTACTCTATCCGTATTCTTATGACCAGCGAGCGAGTTCTGTCATCATCGTTTGAGCGGGTTGCCTGATATGGCACGCTCCATCGAGGCGGATCGTCGCCGAGAGAGAGGAGCGGGAGGCCAAGAGGCCTCGTGGTTCCGGTAGTTTCAGTGGTGCTCCATCTAGAGGGCATTCCCGACAGAGCAGCAGGTCGCTCATCTAGACCTTCTCATTCGGGCCGCCCGGAGCAGAGCGGAGGTTCTCATGGTCGTGGTCGACAGGGGTTTCGGCGAGGTCGGCCGTCGCTCGGTGCCCTCCCGGCCCAGAGTGCAACACCTACTTCTCCAGCACCAAGTGCATGTTATGAGTGTGGTGAGTTTGGCCACATGAGGAGACATTGCCCTCGACTACGTAGGGGCGGGACTCAGCAGAGGGATCAGCCCTCCTCTTCAGCACCATCTCAGTCTAGTAGAGGTGGAGGTCGGTCTTCTCGTGGACGCCCCAGGGGCGAGGAGAGATCTGGTGGAGGCCAGGCACGGTTCTATGCACTTCCCGACAGGCGTGATGCAGTTGCCTCCGATGCAGTGATTACAGGTATCATTTCTGTCTGTCACAGAGATGCCTCTGTTCTATTTGATCCAGGGTCCACATATTCTTACGTGTCCTCTTATTTTGCACGTCATTTGGGTGCAACTCGTGGTAGTCTTGATTTACCTGTTCATGTATCCACCCCCGTGGGTGATACGATTGTTGTGGATCATGTCTATAGATCCCGTGTTATATCTATTGGGGGTCTGGAGACCCAGGCAGATTTGTTATTGTTGGGCATGGTGGACTTTGATGTTATATTGGGTATGGACTGGTTGTCTCCGTACCATGCTATATTGGACTGTCATGCTAAGACAGTTACGTTGGCCATTCCTGGTATTTCTCCGATTGAGTGGCGGGGTTCGACTGATTTCGTCCCTAGCCGTGTTATTTCATTCCTAAAAGCTTAGAAGATGGTTGAAAAAGGGTGTTTATCGTACTTAGCTTTTGTGAGAGATGTGGGAGCCGAGTCTCCTAGCATTGATTCGGTACCTGTTGTGAGGGATTTCCCAGATGTATTCCCCTCAGACCTGCCGGGCATGCCGCCGGACAGGGATATTGATTTTGGCATTGACTTGGTGCCGGGCACTCGGCCCATATCCATTCCTCCTTATCGAATGGCACCAGCCGAGTTGAAAGAACTAAAAGAGCAGCTTCAAGAACTTCTGGATAAGGGTTTCATCCGCCCTAGTGTGTCTCCGTGGGGTGCGCCGGTATTGTTTGTTAAAAAGAAAGATGGTTCCATGCGAATGTGTATTGATTATAGGCAATTGAACAAAGTGACAGTGAAGAACAAGTACCTCTACCGCGCATAGATGATTTGTTTGATCAGTTACAGGGTGCGAGGGTGTTTTCTAAGATCGATCTTCGTTCAGGCTATCATCAGCTGAAGATCAGGGACTCGGATATTATGAAGACCGCATTCAGGACCCGATATGGTCATTATGAGTTCCTTGTGATGTCGTTTGGGTTGACCAACGCCCCAGCAGCATTTATGCATCCGATGAACAGTGTGTTCAGGCCTTATTTGGATTCATTTGTGATTGTGTTCATTGATGACATTCTAGTCTACTCCCGTAGTCAGGAGGAGCATGCTCAGCATTTGAGTATTGTGTTGCATAGATTGAGGGAGGAGAAGCTATATGCTAAATTCTCCAAGTGCGAGTTTTGGCTCGAGTCCGTAGCATTTCGGGGACATGTGGTGTCTCGTGATGGTATTCAGGTTGATCCGAAGAAGATAGAGGCGGTGCAGAGTTGGCCTAGACCGTCCTCAGCTACAGAGATCGGGAGTTTTCTTGGCTTGGCGGGGTATTATCGCCGGTTTGTTCAGTGATTTTCATCCATTGCTTCTTCATTGACTAAATTGACCCAGAAGGGTGCACCATTCGTGTGGTCGGATGAGTGCGAGGAGAGCTTTCAGAAGCTCAAGACACCTTTGACCACAGCTCCAGTGTTAGTATTGCCATCAGTTTCATGTTCATATACCGTTTATTGTGATGCCTCGAGAGTGGGGATAGGTTGTGTGTTGATGCAGGAAGGAAAGGTAATTGCTTATGCTTCTCGGCAGTTGAAGCCACATGAGAAGAACTACCCTGTTCATGACTTGGAGCTAGCCGCTATTGTTCATGCGTTGAAGATTTGGAGACACTATTTGTACGGTGTGTCTTGTGAGGTGTATACCGACCATCGTAGTCTCCAGCACTTGTTCAAACAGAAAGACCTTAATTTGAGACAGCGGAGATGGTTGGAGTTGCTGAAGGATTATGACATTACTATATTATATCATCCGGGAAAGGCCAATGTGGTGGCCGATGCTTTGAGCCGGAAGGCGGTCAGTATGGGGAGCTTGGCATATATTCCAGTTGAGGAGAGGCCATTTGCTTATGATGTTCAGGTGCTAGCCAATCGGCTAGTGAGGTTAGATATTTCGGAGCCCAGCAGGGTATTGGCTTGTGTTGTATCTCGGTCATCTCTATATGATCGTATTCGTGAGCGCCAGTATGATGATCCACATTTGGCTGTCCTTAGGGACAGGGTTCACCATGATGATGCTAGAGATGTCACCATTGATAGTGACGGCGTATTGAGGATGCAGGGCCGGATATGCGTGCCCAATGTTGATGGCCTTCGTGAGTTAATTCTGGAGGAGGCCCATAGCTCGCGGTATTCTATCCATCCAGGAGCCGCGAAGATGTATCAAGATTTGAAACAACACTATTGGTGGAGAAAGATGAAAATGGACATTGTCAGACATGTAGCACGGTGCCTCAACTGTCACCAGGTTAAGTACGAGCATCAGAGGCCCGGTGGTGTATTTCAGCGCATTGCTATTCCCGAGTGGAAATGGGAGAGGATCACTATGGACTTTGTTACTGGACTCCCTCGGACGGCGAGGAAGTTTGATTCCGTATGGGTGATTGTGGATAGACTGACCAAGTCAGCTCACTTCATTCCAGTTAGTACTACCTACTCATCGGAGCGGTTGGCATCGATCTTTATTCGAGAGATTGTTCCGTTGCATGGAGTCCCAGTGTCTATCATATCCGACAGGGGTACTCAGTTCACTTCTCAGTTTTGGAGAGCATTTCAGCGAGAAATGGGTACGCGGGTTGAGTTGAGTACAACATTTCACCCCCAGACAGACGGACAGTCTGAGCGCACTATTCAGATCTTGGAGGATATGTTGCGAGCATGTGTGATTGACTTTGGTGGTTCGTGGGATGAGTTCCTACCACTTGCTGAGTTTGCCTACAACAACAGTTATCAGTCGAGTATTCGGATGGCCCCGTATGAGGCATTGTATGGCAGGCGGTGTAGATCCCCCGTGGGATGGTTTGAGCCTCGTGAGGTTAGATTGATAGGGACCGAGTTAGTCCAGGATGCTCTGGATAGAGCAAAGTTGATCCAGGAGAGGCTTCGTACAGCACAGTCTCGTCAGAAGAGTTATGCGGACCGTAGAGTTCGAGAGTTGTCTTTCATGGTTGGTGACAGAGTATTGTTGAAGATTTCACCTATGAAGGGTGTCATGAGGTTTGGGAAGAAAGGAAAGTTGAGTCCCAGGTACATTGGTCCTTTTGAGATACTTAGGAGAGTTGGAGAGGTGGCATATGAGTTGGCCTTGCCGCCCAGCCTATCCAGCGTTCATCCAGTATTCCATGTGTCTATGCTCCGGAAGTACATTGGAGATCCGTCTCATGTATTAGATTTCAGCACCATCCAGCTTGATGGTGATCTATCCTATGATGTGGAGCCTATTGCTCTTTTGGGTCGTTAGGTGAGAAAATTGAGGTCTAAGGAGATTGCATCAGTTAAGGTTCAGTGGAGAGGTCGACCCGTGGAGGAGGCCACTTGGGAGATCGAGCGGGAGATGCGGAGCAGATATCCTCACTTGTTTGAAACTTCAGGTATGTTTCTTGACCCGCTCGAGGACGAGCGTATGCTTAAGAGGGGGAGAATGTGACGACCCGGCCCGTCGTCACGAGAACTACCACCCCGTTATGTTGTAAATACATGTTTTATGATTTTATATCAGTGTTAAAGCCTATCGGGCGAGTTAGGAGTGAATTGGATTGAAAATGAGGCATATAGCCTTTGTGAAAGAAACTTGAATAAGGAAAGTCAACCCGGAGTTGACTATTTGGTTAGAGGGCTCGGAATCGGATTCTGATGATTCGGTTAGTTCCGAAAGGTGATTTGTGACTTAGGGGAGCGATCGGAATTGAAATTGGAGGCCCGGTGTAGAAATAGGCTTGAATTGGCTAAGGTTGAATTTTGACGAAATCCGAACGGTAGGTGAGATTTTGATCCGGGAGTCGGAATGGAATTCCGACAGTTTCAGTAGCTTCGTTAGGTGATTTTGGATGTGCCTGCAAAATTTCAGGTCATTCGGACGTCGTTTGGTCGGGTTTTTGATTGAATGTGTAATTTGGAATGTTTTAAGGAATTTAGGCTTGAATTCGATGTGAATTATGGGTTTTGATGTTGTTAGACGTGTTTTGAGGATTGGAGCAAGTTCGAATAAGGTAGTAAGATGTGTTGGTATGTTTGGATGAGGTCCCGGGGGCCTCGGGGTGTTTTCGGATGGTTAAACGGGATAAAATTGTGGAAAAAAATTGCAGGTTGGGATCTTGCTTCTGTTGTTTCCGCTCCTGCGGAATTTTGGAAGCAGGAGCGAGTCCGCAGAAGTGGACGAGGTGCGCAGGAGCGGGTGGATTCGCAGAAGCGGAAGCATTTCCGCTGAAGCGGGCTCGCTGGTGCGAGCCAGTGATCGCAGAAGCGACGGGGGGAAAATTGGCTGGTTCCGCAGAAGCGGACGTGTGACCGTTTGGGCGAGACCGCAGAAGCGGTCGAGGATGCGCAGAAGCGGATTTTGTCCGCAGAAGCGGAAGCTTCTTCGCAGAAGCGGGACCGCTTAAGCGGCCCTTTGTTCGCGGATACGGGAGCGTAGAAGCGGAAAATGTTCCGCAGAAGCGAAAATCGCTGTAAGTAAGTGTATCAGAAGTTAGAAAAATTTCCGAACATTTCACACATTTTGGGTCTCGGCTTTAGAGGCGATTTGGGCGATTTTGAAGAGAAATTCAAGGGAAATCATCAGGTAATCATCTATGGACTTAAACTATGATTAGTATTGGTAATATTATGCAATTATATCATGAAAATGGAGGAATTTGGGGTAATTTATGGAGGATTTAGCCCTAGTCTTGAACTTTAGAAAATCAAGGTTTTGAATGGGCAAATGGAGTCCGATTTTGGTAAAATTGATATGCTTAGACTCGTATTGAGATGAGGGTTCCGAATATGTGACTTTCGTGATTTTTTGACAAGCGTACCGAAAGTCGGGTTTTGACAACTTTGGGAATTTTGATGTAAATTGAGTTATATTGATTGGGTGTCGTCCCATTGGCCTAATTTGTTGTGTTTCTACTGTATTTGATCAGATTCTACGCGTGCGGAGCTTGATTCTCGTGGCAAGGGCATTGCGGAGTAGTCGTCGCGCCGTATTGAGGTGAGTAATAGATGTGGGTGATGACCGGCGGGTTCGAAACCCCGGTATACCACTTTGTGACGCCGTATAGCGGCGAGACACGCACACTCTTGAGAGTGCGGGGTCGATCATGAACTGGAGACTATATATTAGTCCGACCTGTTGATACTGTATTATTGGCTATTCTAGAGCCGTCGAACCTCCTTCTCGGATGGTTGCATATATATATATTGTGATAATGGCCACTCTTGAGCCGTTGAACCCCCTTCTTGGGCGGTTGAGTATACATGTGGGCCGTGAGCCACTTATTGGATCCCGCGAGGATCGTTATCATTGTCTTATCATATAGACATGCTAGTTTACTACTAGTCCGCAGCTATTTTTGTTATTATGCCAATTCCAATCTCTCGAACTTGACATTACTGTTTTCCAACTGAAAAATGATAAAAGAGTTTTCAAAAACTATCTTTGAGCCTGCGAGGCTGTATCTGCATATTAGCTGACTAGTAGTGGATCGGGCTGCGCGCCGCAGCGAGATATATGTTGGATCGGACTGCACGCCGCAGGAATATCTCTATGAGATGTGCTTGGGCTGTAGGAGCCCCTCCGGAGTCTGAACCCCCACGGTGAGCACGGGTACCCAAAATTGGAGTCGGGCTACGCGCCGTAGCGGTCATATCATGCATTGCATTGCATTTAGCTACATCCGCTAGCTGTTATGCTATTTATTGGTATTTGTTGGAACAGGTACAGTGAATATTGATTCTAAGACAGGGTAGCTGATTATAGCTCTACATAGTGTTTTATTGCGGATTTCTTATCTGCGCTGTCTTACCCTTGTTTATTACCACTGAGTCTGGCAGCACTCATTTTACTCCCTGCACCTTGTGTGCAGATCCAGGTACCTCTCAGCAGTGATCCAGTAGCCGTGCGAGGCGACGTTTGTGGATATTCGAGGTAGCTGCAGAGTCCGCAGGACCCGATATTCCTTCCTACTGTCTTTTGATTTTGTATTGACATTTCTTTCCGCACTTGGTATTTTGTAAACCTTTATACACTCATGTTCAGTAGAGCCTCATGACTCTTGACCCTTGGTCTATGGGAGTTGATGTATTATGGGACTTGGTTCCCCGTTTTCGTTACATATATCGCTGTTATTTCTTGAATTAATTTTGCTTAAATGGGTTAAAGAGAGCTTCTAGCTCCGTGGTTGATATGGATTGGTCAGGCTGGCTTAGCAATGTGCTGGGCGCCATCACGACCGGATTTGGGGTCGTGACAACGTGTCCTTACCATCTGCGGAAGAACAGAGTAGAAGTTCAATTAACATTTGAAAGATCAAGTCGCACGACTGGAAAGAATAAAGGGAATATTTTCCTAACTCTGTAGCCTCTGGAGGATAAATACAGACGTCTCCGTACCGATCCTTCATACTCTACTAAGGTTGTTCGTGAGTTGTGAGACCTATGCAACCTAGTGCTCTGATACCAACTTGTCACGACCCGGATTTCCCACCATCGGGGTCATGATGGCGCCTACTAATGGAAGCTAGGCAAGCCAAATATTAATTACACCTCCATTAATTACCATATTCTTATTAAGACGTTAAAATGAAAAACATATAAATTACAGCGGAATAATCAAACTTAGCGGAAGACTTAGTCAATCTTATCAAATATGATAAAGAAAACCCAAACATGATACACTACTCAAGACTGGTGTCACAATACTCACGAACTTCTAAGAATAATACACACAATTGTCTGAAAGAAACATAAGACGTTTATCTCGAATACATGAGATAACAGAATGAAAAACATAGATAGAAGAGACAACGGGTCCTGCGGACGCCTGCAAGACTACCTCGTAGTCTCAGTAGTCGGAAAATCCACAAATCGCTACTGCCGCTGCTGCTGTCCGTAACCTGTATCTGCGCAAAAAGAGCGCAGAGCGTAGTATCAGCACAACCGACCCCATGTGCTGGTAAGTGCCTGGCCTATCTCAGCGAAATAGTGACAAGACTAAGGCCAGTCACCCACATAAACCTGTACATTTGCAATATATATATATACATGTACCAAAAACATTTATAAGGAAAGACTCTACTCTCAAATAATAATCAATAACTCGTGATATCCAGAATAATCTAGTCAACAGAATAAATCTTACTTTCATATCTCAATTCCTTTCTCATTTTATATCTCGTGGTAGGCGTACCATCCGCTCCCAACTATCACAGTAATTATATCTTGTGGTAGGCGTACCACCCGCTCCCAACTATCACAGTAATTATATCTTGTGGTAGGCGTACCACCCGCTCCCAAATATATCATCTCGTGGTAGGCGTACCACCCGCTCCCAACTATCACAGTAATTACATCTTGTGGTAGGCTACCGGCAACTATGGCCAATGCCAAGATTTAAATCACTTTGTGGTCGGCGTGCCACACGATCCCATTTCTTATTATATAAGTGGTCGGCGCGCCACACGATCCCAATTCATAAATATATATGTGGTCGGCGCGCCACACGATCCCAATTCATAAATATATATATATTACCGGCATTTAGCCAATAATCTCTGCATCAACAATATTTATAATTACCGGTATTGAACCAATAATTGATAATAATTTCAACAATTTATCTCCATTACCGGTATAACACCAATAACTCTTAATCAACAATTTATACATAACTAAATTCCTGTTCCTTCAAGCTAGGAGAGAACAAACACTTACCTCGAAAGTTTACGAACGATTCAATCCGTAGCAATGCCTTTTCCTTTCGAATTTGACTCCAATCCAATCGTATCTATACACAATTGATTTAATATCATCAATTCTACTTAACAAACTAGTTCATATTGCTAAATATGATTTTCACAACATTCTGCCCGAAATAGTAAAAATCGACCCCGGGCCCACATAATCGAAACTCAAGCTTCGAACCAAAATAAGTTCACCCAATCTTCCATGAGTTCAATTATACAATTTGTTCTTAAGTTTAACTCCAAAACGAGGTCTAGATCGCAAATTCTTTGAAAACCCTTACTATACTCAATTCTAAATACCCATTCACACCTATTTAGGCTTAGGAATTCAAATAATATTGATGGAAAATAAAGAAAAAGAGTTAAGAATCACTTACCCAAGAAGTATGAAGAAGGATTGCTCAAGAATCGCCCAAGAAGCTGTGGAGAAGAGAGGTTTTTGTGAAAATGGGATAAAATCCCGTAAGTGTTCTGTTTTGAGTATTAAATCACTGGGCGAAAATTTGTTCTATGCGATCGCGGAGCTACTGATGCGATCGCATAGAGTAAGGTCATTTGTACTCTGCGATCGCATTGAAGAAGTTGCGATCGCATAGAATAGGCAGGCTACCTTATGCGATTGCAGGACACACCGTGCGATCGCATAGAGGAGAAAAAGGGGCTGGCTTTTTTACACAATGTGATCGCATTACATGGTATGCGATCGCATAAAGGAAAAATGGCAAGCTATGCGATCGCAGGAACAATAATGCGATCGCATAGAAGGATTTTCAGGACTCCTAAACTTTGCTCTACGCGATCGCAGCTACACCTATGCGATCGCATAGAAGAAAATCTCTGTGCAAAAATTGCAGAATTTCTTCTGCATTTCCAAGTCCAAAAACACCCCGAACCACCTCCGAAATGTACACTAACTCAAAAACATCATACGAACTTGCTCGCGCGATCAAATCGCTAAAATAACATCAAATTCAATGAATCGAGCCTTAAAACTCAAGAATTCTTTCAAATTTCATAATTTCCAAAATTTCCAATTTAAGGCCGAAACACGTCAAACGACGTCCGTTTTCAACCAAAGTTTACAGGAAGCTCTTAACCAATATATATGACCTGTACCGGGCGTCGGAACCAAAATACGAGCCCGATACCAGTACTTTTTAATCAAAATTCAGTTTCATTTTCCTTAAACATTTTTCAGAAAACAATTTAACAGAAAAAAATTTTTACCGGGGTTCTAGACCTCGGATTTCAATTTCGGGCATACGCCCAAGTTCCATATTTTTCTACGGATTTTCTGAGATCGTCAAATCATGGATCCGGGTCCGTTTACCAAAAATGTTGACCAAAGTCAACCATATCAATATTAATATCAAAATTCTTCAACTTTTTCACATATTTCACATATTTCAACATAAAACTTTTCCAGCTTTGTGCCCGGACTGTGCACGCAAATTGAGGCAACTATAAATGAGGTTTTCAAGACCTCAAAAGCTCGAAATAATTAATAAAACAAGTGATGACCCTTTGGGTCGTCACAGCTCTGAAATGGCTTTCTTTAGATTTTGCAATGTATCTGGTTCAGTTTGTGTAGCTTTGTCTTGATATGTAATCTGCAATGACATTTTTGTTAGTACTGATTACTTCAATTGTAAATGTAAAATTCAGTATATTCAATACAAGCCTTCGTATTTCCTTTGTTGTAATTGAATCTTGTATCTTCCTGGTTAGCCACCATTTTACTTGTGTATTATCTGTTCTTATAATAAACTTATTATATACAATATATGGTTCAAATGCCAGTAAACATTTATATACTGCACATAATTCCTTTCTATTGATTTCCCATTTTATCTCCGGGTTTGTGAATGTTCCTGAATAATACCTACAATGATATTCTATTTTTTCTTTATCATACCTGTATTTTAGTACTCCTCCATAGCTTTTTTCACTTGCGTCCGATTCTACTATATATATAAATTTTTTATTTTCATCTCGGAAGTATAGTTTTGGTAGATTTTTACATATTTGTTTAACTTTTCTTACTTGTTTTTTATCTTCTTCACTAAAGTGATACTCTATATCCTTTTTTAGATTTTTCTGCAATGGTTTTAAAGTCTCTGCTAATTTTGGTATATATTCTCTTACTTAGTTTACTAATCCTAAAAATGATTGTAGTTTCTTTTTTTGTATCTAATTGTTCATTTGAATTTATTATCTTTTGTACTATATGAGTTTGCATTTTAATTCCACTTTTATATATTTCTATTCCTAGAAATTCTATTTGATTTTTCATTATTTCTGCCTTTTTTCTACTTAGGCTTATTCCCGATATTTGTATAAATTTTTCTAATAATATTATATGTTCATCTTGTGTTTTTGAATATAATAGTATATCATCAATGTATATTATGCAATTTTCTAGTTGTTTGAAATAGTTATCCATAAAATGTTGATATCTACCTGGTGCATTTTTATATCCGAAAGGTAACAAGTTCCATTCATAAAATCCTTGGGATACAGTAAATGCTGTAAGTTTCTTAGATTCTTCTTCTAACTTTAAATGGTAAAATCCTGATTTACAATTAAATTTATTAAAATAGTTATATCTTTGGATTTGTCTTATTTTTAGTATCTTATTTGGTATTGGGTAATTATATGTCTTAGTTTTTGCATTTAGATTTCTATAATCAATAACCATTCTACTTTTTCCTCTTTTTTGTTCACTATGTTTATTTACTATAAATGCTGGACTTGTATGTTTACTATTGCTTTCTTGTATATAACCTTGTTCTAGTAATTCGTCAATGTGTATTTTAAATTCATTTAAATCTTAGAAATTGTATTTTAAAGGTTTTTGTGTTATTATTCTATTTTCATCAATTAGTTCTATTTTTACCTTTGTTTTTATGTTTTTCCCAACCTTGTTAGGGGTTTTCACTATACAATGGTTCTAGTTTTTGTTGAATTATTTTAACTGTATTTATTGAAAAAATGATTAATTCTTTTTATTAGTATCTTCTTTTTCATTTTCTAATTTTTGTGTTATTTTTTCACTTCCTTTTATCTAATCAGCTATATTTCTTTTCTTTTTTAGAACTCTTTTTGCTCCTATTTTTTGTTTACATGGTGTTGTAAACCACCAATGTGTTTTAGTTATTACATTTGGGTATAGTTTATCTAAGAATGGTATTCCTAGTAAAATATCTCTTGGGGGTAATTCAAAATTGTATATTTCTTCTATAGTAAGTATTTTATCCCATATTTGTATTTTTATATTTTTTGATTTTGTCACGACCCCAAATCCGGTCGTGATGGCGCCCAGCACACTGCTAGACCAGCCTGACCAATCAACAATAACCACGGAGCCACAAGCTCACTTTATCCAATTTAAGCACAACAGTGATAGTTATATTAAAAACAGGGAACCAAGTCCCAACACGTGCCAACTCCCATAGACCGAAGGGTCAAGAGTCATGAGCCTCTACAGAGTATACAAAGTGTAAATAGTGAATATAACTCTGCACAAGTGTGGGATGATCAGAACAAAATACAGACAAACTGGAGAATCAGGTCCTGCGAACGCTGGCAGCTACCTCGACTGTCCAAAATCACTCCCGAGCCGCAATAGAATCAGCCATGCTGTGATGTACCTGAATCTGCACACAAGGTGCAGGGAGTCGGGTGTGAGTACTTCCAACTCAGCAGTAATAAAAGTAAATAATGCTGAAGGGAAGAAAACCACGATAGGCACTATCTCATGCTACACAATACCGAACTATCTTTTTATTCCTTTCAAGCATATGTGAGTAGTTTATTTAGAAATCTCAATTTTTAGCTACTTCCTTTCATAATAATATACCAATACCTGGATACAATCTCAAGCAGTGCAAGTCCTGTCACGACCCAAATCCAGTCGTGATGGCGGCCAACAATCATGCTAGGCCAGCCAAACAAAACGATTTAATTATAACACAATACCAGTCCCCAAATGGACAGCCCAAAAAGAATATATGAGTTTAAGAACTCCAATAATATTAATACTGAACGAAAGTACTGACACTCCCAAGGATCCGGAGTCACAAGTCTAGAGCCTCTAACAAAACCAACAGGAAATAGAGAGTACGATATAGAAGTACTCAAGTCCGAATACAAAATATACAATAACAACTGGAATGAGAGGAGAAGCTAGGCTCTGCGAACGTAGGCAGCTACCTCAGCAACTCGATGTGACAAT
This sequence comes from Nicotiana noctiflora, assembly GCA_032618575.1. NCBI lineage: Eukaryota > Viridiplantae > Streptophyta > Magnoliopsida > Solanales > Solanaceae > Nicotiana > Nicotiana noctiflora. The sequence continues at coordinate 17,990 of JASVEL010013987.1, forward strand.
GTAAACGCCGGAGATGTCCGTCTACTGCTCCTGTGTACCTGAGTCTGCACACAAAAGGTGCAGGGAGTAGGGGTGAGTACTAAGTACTCAGTGAGTAACAAATATATACATGTAGCTGACAATAAGAAATCCACAAAATACCACAATATGAAGCTACACTACAGTCCGAATCTCCTACGAACTAGCAACAATAATACAATACAGCTACCACAGAGTAATCCAACAAATACAGATGCAATGCAATGCACATAACTGCTACGGCGTGTAGCCCGATCCCATTTAACGTCGACGGCGCTCACCTGGGGGTGTGTACAGACTCCGGAGGGGCTCCTACAGCCCAAGCGCAATACTGCTGCGGCGTGCAGCCCGATCCTCACATCAACCACTGCGGCGTGCAGCCCGATCCCATACTCAGTCCACAATAAGCAATTAAGTCACAAAACAACTCATTTTCCTTATTTCCAGTTCTCAATTCATAATTTATGAAAAATACTTTAACTCTATTAAGTTTGTAAAAGCCGGTGACTTAGCATTTCAAAAGTGTGATTACAATTTCCAGGACTGAGATCAGTGATTTAAGCAATTTTAGCTATCACATAAATATTGTCCTCTAAGGACGCTACAGATCGGCACAAGGCCCCAAACAAGGCTTACAGCCCACAAATATAGCAAATACAGTGTATTTCCAACACCAACATCATATTATTCATTCCCGGGATGGACCAAGTCTCAATCCCCAATCACAATCAATTCCGCACCTGCCACGGTGTGCGAGCCACGCCCTATTAGCGTCACAATGTGCTAAGCCGGGGTTTCGAACCCTCAGGCTACAATATACACAAACTACTCACCTCTAGCCGGTCGTCGAATCGTCCGCGATGCCTTTTCCCTTGAATTTCGTTGCCTCGTGCGTAGAATCTAGTCAAATAACAATAATTATATCAAATACGGGTCAAAGAATCATAACCCACTTCAATTCATATGAAATTCTCAACATTACACCAAGTTGGTAAAACCCGACTTTCGGTACGATTCTCGAAAAATTACGAAAGTCTCATATTCGGAACCCTCATCTCCATACGAGTCTAAGCATATCAATTTTACCAAATTCGGACTCCATTTGCTCATTCAAAACCTTGATTTTTCTAAAGTTCAAACCTAGGGTTAAATCTTCCATGAATCACCCCAATTCTTCCATTTTCATGATATAATTGCATGATATTATCAATACTAATCATAATATGAGTTCATAGTTGATTACCTGATGATTTCCCTTGATTTCTCCCTCAAAATCGCCCAAAGTCGCCCTTAAGCCGAGACCCCCAAATGTTAAAATGTTTCTGAAATTTCTAACTCTTGATACACTTAACTTACAGCGATTTCCGCTTCTGCGGAAATATTTCCGCTCCTACGCGTCCGCTTCTGCGGAGATTGGACCGCTTCTGCGGAGAATTCCGCTTCTGCGGCTAGACGTCCGCTTCTGCGGACTCGCCCAGGCGGCTCCACTTCCGCTTCTGCGAAGGCCGCTTCTGCGGCTCCCCGTCCGCTTCCGCGCTTCCGCTTCAGCGGCTCCCTTTCCGCTTCTGCGGCTCCTTTCCGCTTCAGCGCACCCGCTCCTGCGCCCATAATTCCGCAGGAGCGGAAACAACAGAGGCAATGCACTATTTTCTGCAATTTTCCATATTTCTCCCGATTAACCATCCGAAAACACCCCGAGGCCCCCGGACCTCATTCAAACACACCAACACATCCTAATTCCTTATTCGAACTTGTTCCAATCATAAAAACACCATCCTAAACATCAAAATCATCAATTAACCACGGATTCAAGCCTAAGTTTCTTCAAAACTTTCAAAACTAACATTCAATCCAAAACCCGATCAAACGATGTCCGAATGACTTGAAAATTTGCGGACATATCCAAAATCACATAACGAAGCTACAGAAATTGTCGGAATTCCATTCCGACCCCCGGATCAAAATCTCACCTACCATCCGGTTTTCGTCAAAATTCAACATTCGCCAATTCAAGCTTAAAACTACACCGGACCTCCGAATTCAATTCCGATTGTTCTCCTAAGTCATAAATGATCCCCCGGAACTAGTCGAATCGTCAGAATCCGGTTCCGAGCACTCTAACTCAATAGTCAACTCTTGGTTGACTTTTCATATTCAAGCTTTCTTCAAACATGCTATTTGTTTCATTTTCAATCCAAATCACTTCTTACTCACCCGATATACTCTAATACTCTGTTTTAAAAGCATAATATATGTAAATGCAAGGTAACGGGGTGGTAGATTCCCGTAACGACGGGCCGGGTCGTTACATTCTCCCCGACTTAAACAAACGCTCGTCCGCGAGCGGGTTAAGAAACATACCTGGAGCATCAAACAAGTGTGGATATCTGCTCCGCATTTCCTGCTCGGTCTCCCAAGTTGCTTCTTCCACGGGACGACCTCTCCACTGCACTTTTACTGAAGCTATGTCCTTAGATCTCAGCTTACGAACCTGTCGACCCAAAATGGCTACTGGTTCCACATCATAAGTCAAATCCTCATCTAGCTGTATCGTGTTGAAGTCTAACACATGAGACGGGTCTCCGACATACTTCCGGAGCATAGATACATGGAACACCGGGTGAACTCCCGACAAACCGGGTGGCAAAGCAAGCATATAAGCCACCTCCCCAACTTTCCTAAGCACCTCAAAAGGTCCAATAAACCTTGGGCTCAACTTCCCTTTCTTTCCAAACCTCATAACACCTTTCATAGGCGAAACTTTCAGCAACACCTTCTCACCTACTGAATAAGACACATCTCGGACCTTCCGGTCCGCATAACTCTTCTGACGCGACTGAGCTGTGCGAAGTCTCTCCTGAATCACCTTCACCTTATCTAAGGCATCTTGGACTAACTCCGTCCCTAACAACCTAGCCTCGCCGGGCTCGAACCAACCAACTGGAGACCTACACCGTCTCCCATATAAAGCTTCATACGGTGCCATCTGAATGCTGGACCTGATAGCTATTATTGTAAGCAAACTCCGCCAAAGGCAAATAATCAGCCCATGAACCACCAAAGTCAATGACACAAGCACGCAACATGTCCTCCAATATCTGAATAGTACGCTCAGACTGCCCATCCGTCTGTGGATGAAATGCTGTGCTCAACTCTACCCGTGAACCCAACTCTCGCTGAAATGTCCTCCAGAATTGAGATGTGAACTGGGTACCTCTGTCCGATATAATGGAAATAGGAACTCCATGCAATCTCACTATCTCACGGATGAATATCTCTGCCAACCGCTCTGAGGTATAGGTAGTACACACTGGGATGAAGTGAGCTGACTTAGTCAACCTATCCACCACCACCCAGACTGAATCAAACTTCCTCGCTGTCCGAGGGAGTCCACTAACAAAGTCCATAGTAATCCTTTCCCACTTCCACTCGGGAATATCAATACGCTGGAACACACCACCAGGTCTCTGATGCTCATACTTGACTTGCTGACAATTTAGACACCGAGCCACATGGCTCACAATATCTTTCTTCATCTTTCTCCACCAGTAATGCTGCTTCAAATCCTGATACATCTTCGCGGCTCCTGGATGAATAGAATACCGCGAGCTGTGGGCCTCCTCCAATATCAACTCACGAAGGCCATCAACATTGGGCACACATATCCGGCCCTGCATCCGCAATACGCCCTCACTATCAATAGTGACATCTCTAGCATCATCATGCTGAACTCTGTCCTTAAGGACAAGTAAGTGTGGATCATCATACTGACGCTCTCGAATACGATCATATAGAGAAGAACGAGCTACTACACAAGCCATCACCCGACTGGGCTCAGAAATATCCAGCCTTACCATCTGATTAGCTAACGCCTGAACATCAACTGCTAGGGGTCTCTCCCCAACTGGAATATACGCCAAACCGCCCATACTAATAGCCTTCCGGCTCAATGCATCAGCCACTACATTGGCTTTCCCGGGATGATACAAGATAGTAATATCATAATCTTTAAGCAATTCAAGCCATCTCCGCCGCCTCAAATTTAGATCTTTCTGCTTAAACAAATGCTGAAGGCTGCGGTGGTCTGTATATACATCACAAGATACACCATATAGATAATGCCTCCAAATCTTCAAGGCATGAACAATAGCAGCTAACTCTAAGTCGTGAACAGGGTAGTTCTTCTCGTGGGGCTTTAGCCGACGAGAAGCATATGCGATCACTCTACCCTCCTGCATCAATACACAACCGATCCCAACTCTGGAAGCATCACAATACACCGTATATGATCCTGAGGCCGATGGTAACACAAGTACTGGAGCCGTGGTCAAAGCCTCCTTGAGCTTCTGAAAGCTCTCTTCACATTCATCAGACCACACAAATGGAGCATTCTTCTGTGTCAACTTAGTCAACGGTGAAGCAATAGATGAGAAATCCTGAACAAACCGACGATAATAGCCTGCCAAACCGAGAAAACTACGAATCTCTGTAGCTGAGGAAGGTCTGGGCCAATTCTGTACTGCCTCAACCTTCTGAGGATCAACCCTAATACCATCACTGGACACTATATGTCCCAGAAAACCCACAGTATCTAGCCATAACTCACACTTAGAGAATTTTGCATAAAGCTTCTCTTCTCTCAACCTCTGCAATGCCACTCTCAAATGCTGTGCATGCTCCTCCTGGCTGCGTGAATATACCAGGATATCATCAATAAACACAATCACAAAAGAATCAAGGTACGGCCGAAATACACTATTCATCAAGTGCATGAATGCTGCTGGGGCATTAGTCAACCCGAAAGACATCACCAGGAACTCGTAATGCCCATATCGCGTCCTGAACGCTGTCTTCAATATATCTGAGTCCCTGATCTTCAACTGATGATAGCCCGATCGAAGATCAATCTTAGAAAATACACTAGCTCCCTGTAGCTGATCAAATAGGTCCTCGATACGAGGTAATGGGTACTTATTCTTCACTGTTACCTTGTTCAGCTGCCTGTAATCAATGCACATTCTCATTGTGCCATCTTTCTTCTTTACGAACAACACCGGTGCACCCCAAGGTGACACACTCGGACGAATGAAACCCTTATCTAAGAGTTCCTGAAGTTGTTCCTTCAATTCTTTTAACTCTGCTGGTGCCATACGATAAGGAGGAATAGAAATGGGCCGAGTGCCCGGCACCAAATCAATACCAAAATCAATATCTCTATCAGGCGGCATGCCTGGCAGGTCTGCTGGAAAAACATCCGGAAACTCCCTCACAATGGGGACCGAATCAAGACTGGGTGTCTCAGCCTCAACATTTCTAATGAAGGCCAAATAAGACAAACAACCCTTGCCAATCATTCGTTGAGCTTTTATATACGAAATCACCCTGTCAGACACATAATCAGTCAAGCCACGCCACTCGATCCGCGGATTACCTGGAATAGCTAACGTGACTGTCTTGGCATGACAGTCCAGAATTGCATGATACGGAGATAGCCAATCCATGCCTAGGATAACATCGAAATCTACCATACCTAGTAGTAATAAATCAACTCGGGTCTCCAGACCCCCAATAGTAACAATACAGGATCGATATACCTGATCCACAACAACAGTATCCCCCACCGGGGTGGACACATGTACGGGCAAAGCAAGAATACCACGGGTCATACCCAAATGATGTGCAAAGTAAGTAGAGACATAAGAATAGGTGGATCCGGGATCGAATAAGACAGAAGCATCCCTGTGGCAGACTGAGATAATACCTGAAATGACCGCATCTGAAGCACTAGCATCCTTCCTATCCGGAAGAGCATAGAAACGAGCCTGGCCTCCACCAGTACGATCCTCGCCTCTGGGGCGACCTCTAGATACCTGGCCACCAGTCCTAGCCGACTGTGCTGGCGCTGAAGAAACAGGAGTAGAAGACGAAGGCTGATCCCTCCGCTGAGACCGCTTACGCAGCCACTGAGGACACTCTCTCCTGATATGGCCCAAATCACCGCACTCGAAACAACGGCCTGAAGATGGAAGAAGGGGCTGCTGAGGACCCCTCGCTACCGATGAATCCTGTGCTGAGGAAACAGGAGCAGAGCTCTGAGCTGGAAGAGCACTCAGTGCAGGCTGACTCTGCTGGCGGCCCTGCTGACCCTGATAACCCTGCTGGCCTTGACGACCACGATCAGATGAAACCCCACTGGACTCTGCACGTCCAGACTGATGAGATCTGAAGGAGCGACCTCTGCTATGCTGAAATTGACCCCTAGACGGAGCACCACTGTAACTGCCAGTACCACGAGGCCTCTTAGCCTCTCTCTCCTCTCGCTCTCTGCGGCGATCTGTCTCAATGTGACGGGCAGCATCAACCACCTCCTCAAAGGTAACCGTAGAAACTCTCTCCCGGGTCATCAATATGCGGATGGGATAAATAAGACCATCAATAAATCTCCGGATCCTCTCCCTGTCGGTAGGAACCATCCACATGGCATGACGGGCCAGCTCTGTGAATCTCATCTCATACTGATTAACTGTCATCTCTCCCTGCTTCAACCACTCGAACTGACGTCGCAGCTCCTCTCTCCGAGACCGAGGCACGTACTTCTCCAAAAATACCATGGAGAACTGCTGCCAAGTGAGGGGCACTGCCCCAGCGGGCCTACGCCTCTCAAAATCCTCCCACCACTGGAAAGCTGCACCTGTGAACCGGAAAGTGGTGAATGAAACACCGCTGGACTCTAGAATACCCGCGGTGCGGAGCATGCGCTGACATCTGTCAAGAAAACCCCCGGGCATCCTCGCCCTCGGCTCCACCGAATGTCGGAGGCCGTAGCCTCTCAAATCTCTCCAAACGACGCCGCTCATCGTCGGGCATAACCGGAACCACATATGCCAGGAGCCGGTGCAACGGGCGCAACCGGCTGAACCGGCTCGGGTGTCCGAGCCACGGGGGTCCGATTCCCTCCCCCGCCCGTGAAGATGATACTGCAGCAGTAGCAGCAACTACCCGTGCCAATCCTGTGCACACTGATAATATCCGAGCCAAGGTCTCTCGAAGACCCGGTATCACAATAGGCACTGCCGGTGCCTGAACCTGAGCCGCCGGAGCGTTCACCGCTGGAATCTGGTCCTGAGTCTGGTCAACCGGTGGGTCAGCAAATGCTGGTGCTGGTGCTGCTGCCCTACCTCTACCACGACCACGGCCTCTCTGGGTGCCAACGGTGGTCGTCCGCCACGTCCGTTAGCTCGTGTTCTCGCCATCTGCGAGAGAATAGAATATGGAAAGATTTAATTTCATGATAACACAAATCGCACGATATGAATTCAAGAAAATGAGGTTTTTCCTAAAGTCTTTGTAGCCCTTCGAAGATAGATACGGACGTCTACGTACCCATCTACGAAAGCCTACTAAACCGGCTCATGACTCGCGAGTCCTAATAACCTAGAGCTCTGATACCAACTGTCACGACCCAAATCCAGTCGTGATGGCGCCCAACAATCATGCTAGGCCAGCCAAACAAAACGATTTAATTATAACACAATACCAGTCCCCAAATGGACAGCCCAAAAAGAATATATGAGTTTAAGAACTCCAATAATATTAATACTGAACGAAAGTACTGACACTCCCAAAGATCCGGAGTCACAAGTCTAGAGCCTCTAACAAAACCAACAGGAAATAGAGAGTACGATATAGAAGTACTCAAGTCCGAATACAAAATATACAATAACAACTGGAATGAGAGGAGAAGCTAGGCTCTGCGAACGTAGGCAGCTACCTCAGCAACTCGATGTGACAATGTAAACGCCGGAGATGTCCGTCTACTGCTCCTGTGTACCTGAGTCTGCACACAAAAGGTGCAGGGAGTAGGGGTGAGTACTAAGTACTCAGTGAGTAACAAATATATATATGTAGCTGACAGTAAGAAATCCACAAAATACCACAATATGAAGCTACACTACAGTCCGAATCTCCTACGAACTAGCAACAATAATACAATACAGCTACCACAGAGTAATCCAACAAATACAGATGCAATGCAATGCACATAACTGCTACGGCGTGTAGCCCGATCCCATTTAACGTCGACGGCGCTCACTGGGGGTGTGTACAGACTCCGGAGGGGCTCCTACAGCCCAAGCGCAATACTGCTGCGGCGTGCAGCCCGATCCTCACATCAACCACTGCGGCGTGCAGCCCGATCCCATACTCAGTCCACAATAAGCAATTAAGTCACAAAACAACTCATTTTCCTTATTTCCAGTTCTCAATTCATAATTTATGAAAAATACTTTAACTCTATTAAGTTTGTAAAAGCCGGTGACTTAGCATTTCAAAAGTGTGATTACAATTTCCAGGACTGAGATCAGTGATTTAAGCAATTTTAGCTATCACATAAATATTGTCCTCTAAGGACGCTACAGATCGGCACAAGGCCCCAAACAAGGCTTACAGCCCACAAATATAGCAAATACAGTGTATTTCCAACACCAACATCATATTATTCATTCCCGGGATGGACCAAGTCTCAATCCCCAATCACAATCAATTCCGCACCTGCCACGGTGTGCGCGCCACGCCCTATTAGCGTCACAATGTGCTAAGCCGGGGTTTCGAACCCTCGGGCTACAATATACACAAACTACTCACCTCTAGCCGGTCGTCGAATCGTCCGCGATGCCTTTTCCCTTGAATTTCGTTGCCTCGTGCGTAGAATCTAGTCAAATAACAATAATTATATCAAATACGGGTCAAAGAATCATAACCCACTTCAATTCATATGAAATTCTCAACATTACACCAAGTTGGTAAAACCCGACTTTCGGTACGATTCTCGAAAAATTACGAAAGTCTCATATTCGGAACCCTCATCTCCATACGAGTCTAAGCATATCAATTTTACCAAATTCGGACTCCATTTGCTCATTCAAAACCTTGATTTTTCTAAAGTTCAAACCTAGGGTTAAATCTTCCATGAATCACCCCAATTCTTCCATTTTCATGATATAATTGCATGATATTATCAATACTAATCATAATATGAGTTCATAGTTGATTACCTGATGATTTCCCTTGATTTCTCCCTCAAAATCGCCCAAAGTCGCCCTTAAGCCGAGACCCCCAAATGTTAAAATGTTTCTGAAATTTCTAACTCTTGATACACTTAACTTACAGCGATTTCCGCTTCTGCGGAAATATTTCCGCTCCTACGCGTCCGCTTCTGCGGAGATTGGACCGCTTCTGCGGAGAATTCCGCTTCTGCGGCTAGACGTCCGCTTCTGCGGACTCGCCCAGGCGGCTCCACTTCCGCTTCTGCGAAGGCCGCTTCTGCGGCTCCCCGTCCGCTTCCGCGCTTCCGCTTCAGCGGCTCCCCTTCCGCTTCTGCGGTCGCCGCTTCTGCGGCTCCTTTCCGCTTCAGCGCACCCGCTCCTGCGCCCATAATTCCGCAGGAGCGGAAACAACAGAGGCAGTGCACAAATTTTCTGCAATTTTCCATATTTCTCCCGATTAACCATCCGAAAACACCCCGAGGCCCCCGGACCTCATTCAAACACACCAACACATCCTAATTCCTTATTCGAACTTGTTCCAATCATAAAAACACCATCCTAAACATCAAAATCATCAATTAACCACGGATTCAAGCCTAAGTTTCTTCAAAACTTTCAAAACTAACATTCAATCCAAAACCCGATCAAACGATGTCCGAATGACCTGAAAATTTGCAGACATATCCAAAATCACATAACGAAGCTACAGAAATTGTCGGAATTCCATTCCGACCCCCGGATCAAAATCTCACCTACCATCCGGTTTTCGTCAAAATTCAACATTCGCCAATTCAAGCTTAAAACTACACCGGACCTCCGAATTCAATTCCGATTGTTCTCCTAAGTCATAAATGATCCCCCGGAACTAGTCGAATCGTCGAATCCGGTTCCGAGCACTCTAACTCAATAGTCAACTCTTGGTTGACTTTTCATATTCAAGCTTTCTTCAAACATGCTATTTGTTTCATTTTCAATCCAAATCACTTCTTACTCACCCGATATACTCTAATACTGTTTTAAAAGCATAATATATGTAAATGCAAGGTAACGGGGTGGTAGATTCCCGTAACGACGGGCCGGGTCGTTACAAGTCCGCACTCAAATCAGCCCCTCGGGCTCAGCACTCCTTATCAATTTACACCAGGAGATCTGGTCAATAAGGCAACTAATGCATGTGTGCCAGTAATGTATGAGTGTTGAATGTTATGCCACGTAGTACACGCAAACCAATGTATGTATGTCATGCAATGCATATGACCGCTACGGCGTGTAGCCCGATCCAATTTGGGTACCCGTGCTCACTATGGGGGTTCAGACTCCGGAGGGGCTCCTACAGCCCAAGCACAATATTAATATCACACACCTGCTGCGGCGCGCAGCCCGATCCGTATACCATTGCGGCGTGCAGTCCGATCCATGCATGTGTATGCATATGCTCACATAAAATGTCATGTCCTAACATATGGCCCTCGGCCCCAATCAGTCTAACAAATAATCAAGAAAGCCCTACGGCAACAATATCATATTAGCTCACAGCTAAAAATGTTATTAAGACCTTGTTCAAGTTTTTCTTTCATAACCTTATAAAAATGCTGAATAGCAAAATTCCATTTTTAAACCTTAAATTTAGAATAAAATATGCACAGTGTTATCAAGACAGTGATACCAATCCCCGAAGGATTCAAATAATCGGCACGAAGCCCAAACATGATAATTAGTCCAATTCATTTCAACAATTAGGCGTTATTATTTATTACGCGGGACGGACCAAGTCACGATCCCCAATGGTGCTCTACCCCACGCCCGTTATCCGGCGTGCAAGTCACCTCAACACAACACTAAGATGTGCAAGTCCGGGGTTTACTAACCCTCGGGACATCATTTACAAGTATTACCCACCTCGAACCGACGAAAGCTCATGCCCGCGACGCCTTAGCTCCTCGAACCGGCATCCACGCACGTCACAACTAGCACAAATCAGCACAAATATATCAAAATAGGCTAATGGAACATAACCCAATTGAAAGAACTCAAAAAATATAAAAAATCACCAATTACACACGGATTCAAGCCTAAGTTTCTTCAAAACTTCCAAATTACACATTCCATCAAAAACCCGACCAAACGATGTCCGAATGACCTGAAATTTTGCAGGCACATCCAAAATCACCTAACGGAGCTACTACAACTGTCGGAATTCCATTCCGACTCCCGGATCAAAATCTCACCTACCGTTCGGTTTTCGCCAAAATTCAACCTTAGCCAATTCAAGCCTATTTCTACACCGGGCCTCCAAATTCAATTCTGATTGCTCTCCTAAGTCATAAATGATCCCCCGAAACTAGTCGAATCATCAGAATCTGATTTCGAGTAATCTAACTCGATAGTCAACTCTAGGTTGACTTTCCATATTCAAACTTCCTTCAAACATGCTATTTGCTTCATTTTCAATTCAATTCACTCCTAACTCACCCGATAGGTTCTAACACTGATATAAAAGCATAAAACATGTAATTACAACATGACGGGGTGGTAAATTCCCGTAACGACGGGCCGGATCGTTACATTCTCCCCAACATAAACAAACGCTCGTCCTCGAGCGGACTCAGAGTTGTACTAGAAGCAACCCAATAGCTAAATGGCCTTACCAAGCATATACTCGGGCGATCATACGTCACCCTATCTCACATAAGTCCGAAAACACCATATAGTCAAAATTTCACAGACCATCCGAACCATAAATCACATTGCACTTTCTGAAATCATATGCCAAATGCTAATCCCATGCCTATACTCAGGATACACTCGAATCCACTGCAATAACCCATATTCACTACTCTGGGTGAGATCATATGATGTATCAAACAACCCAATCACTCGAGACAATAGTCTCTAATCACACAATTTCCCATGATAACCAAATACCAACTGAAAAACCCTTTTTTTCTATTAGATAGAGTCTTGTTCCAACACCTTCATATCATGCCCACGGCAACCGAACACGCGATATATCGAACCCATCTCTCATGTCAACCATTCATGAATCCATTTCACTTTTAACCGATACCACAATAGGTTTCGGAGCCAAACCTCGATTTTTACCTTTCTAACAAGCTAAGATCCAATATGCTCGTATTCATTAATGACTCCAACGGTCATTTCGATTATAACACACCACACTGGTGATAAGACACCTCAACACCGGCCTAAGCCACGACGAGCACAACATAGGCTCCAATAGAAACGCCTGAACACACTCGAATCATGACAACTCAAATCATGATAATTGTCTCCAGCAAAAGAGCTGCAATTCAATTCCTCTGTGACATCATAACATAGAACCTGAGATCGTGTCTCGCATTATAGAAATAGAGTACCTGAATCCTCCTCGAGAGGTCATAACATCACGTGGCCTTGCCACGATTCGTGATTCTATCCCAACGTTATTACTCATGAAGCACCTCAAGCCACTAAGCTTAAAACGGTTAGCCACACACATATCTAGGTCTTGAACCCAAGCAATCAACCTCACCCACGGTGAAACAATTAACGTATGCTATCAAATCCTGAAAGGACAAAACCGATGTGCCATTCGCCAAGCGATACTCAAAACGGACTTTCCTCAGCAGTGAAGAAGTATTGTATACCAGGGAGCATATAACTAACTATATTTTCTCAATATTCTGTTGCGGCGTGCAACCCGCTCCAACGACATACCCGTGGCGGCATGCCCGATCCGGATATCATACCTGTGGCGGCGTGCCACCCGATCCACGCATAAATCTCGCAAAGGAAATGCATATCGAGTCGAATTTTCTCATTATAGCAAACATATATATACATATAGCCTCAAGCTCGGCCACATGAACGCATCCGACAACGTTTCTCAATACTGGAACTAAATCAATGGTAGATACCTCCTCCCTGATATCTGCCACTAAGGTCCAACTGACAAAGCAATGCCTACCAGCCGTGCGCTGGTCCTGTGTACAACTACTCTGTTGGAGCATACTCTGATGCTCTTTGCTACGCAATTTGTGCCATTTTCCGACATAGTCCATATCACATTTGTCTAGACGACCTGACTTATGTCAACCAGTCTGAAATAAGGTACCATAACCCCAATTCATCATACCAAGCTAAGAGAGAGCCACTAGGGCTTCCGATTTCCAATAATCACAAAACGGTGCCGATACACGCGATATACAACCACTGCATAGGCGGATTACGAGAACTTCTAGTCTCCAACACATATGTAACACATGAATCGCTATACCTGGTTCTACACTCCACCGGACGAATACATAACGCACATCAAGCGTCCATTCATACCACGACGGCCATTCAGAAATTTCACTATGCCATCAACGACTCAGTTATTACAGTCGATCCAACAAGAGAATACCACCATACCACTGGATATCATCATTTTACATTACCTTGTCCTTTATGGATCATATTCCCTGCCAAGTTAATAGAATAGCAATACCATTTTCTTAAATTATCAGAAAGATCGATTCTTAAATTCACCTGCAGCTGTCCGCGCTGCTCAATAATTTTATTGACTTCCCATATATTACGAACTGATCTCAAAACCTAGAATATACCATTATCAACTTTTTCATAACACATCGCATATACTATTTCATATACCATACTAAGATAACATGGAAATTCTTATCCCTTTCCTACGCCGCAAACATCGACGCACTCAACTAGTCAAGGACTCTCATGATCCCATATAGAGAAAACTCATTACACATTCCAAGCTTTGCACACCAACAGGAAATACACTCATTTTTCAAACCACATTAAAACATATCACAAACTCTTTCTCCTAATTACATTGCATAAGTTAAATTGCTAGGACTGAGTCCTTATACCCATATCAAGTTACACAACTGCCAGCACTCAAGAGCTTTGCTGCAATGTCCGCAAGACTCATTACTTCAACCACACACCAGGAATCAATCGTATTCCTTTTTATACCATTCTGGTTTATTAACAAGTCGTTCCATTTACCCGGTTTCCTTTCTGATTCATCTCTAATTTCATATCAGTCTTTATTATAGTACCATAATACATCAACTCATGTTACCACACGAGACTCGTACACAAGACCACACGGTCTAAGACCCATTGGCCACTGAATACTCTCTCAATGTTTCCCAAAAGTACCACATTCTACCATACTTTATTTTGATGAACTTCCCGCAATTTTTAAATTGTCATCATTACTTCCCAATACGGATACCTAGAATCCCACCATTCACATGATATAACACAAGCCTTGATCTTCTCTAACGAAACCGCCATCTTTAGCCACATACACAAATCTTAAGGCACCCGACTGTTACAAGCAAAATCTTGAACACTGCAAAACCATTCTCGGGCATCATTCACCCTTATTCAGCTGTAATTCAACTGTCCTATTGAGTAGAACCACTCGTGTTTTGTTAGAACTCTGACATGCTGAACATGATTACTTACATATACAATCAGCTATCTTTTTTTTCTATACGGTGAATATTCTTTACCAACAGCAGTTCAAAACACCCTAGTACTTCATCAGATCTACGAAGCACCATAACCTTTACCAGAATTTCCCAACTTACTTAGAGACAGAATCAACATAGCACACAATAGTGCAATAAGTTAATCAATAGCAACCTCCCCAACTTAGCTCGGAGCCATACATCAAGGCACTTCTAGCTACTCATAGCATTCTTACTCAAATGATGCCACAAAGTTCTAGTTAGAGTAAACTCAAGTCATTTACAAGCTTCGGCGAAGATTCGAATCATCCGAAATATTAACTTTTTACAATTCTTGCATTCATTCACACACAACAGTTACGCCCCCTCTTTAGGTGACAAAATCTTTTCTAAGTCCCAAATTTTCCAAAAATTTCAGCAGAGTTCCCTTTGTAAATTGGCCTATCCACCTGCCAGAGAATCACCAAAACCATCCTAGCAATACATTCACAACTCGACAAGACATCGCAATGCATATCGACAATATTAGTCTCAATACTACACAAATCATATTATCATACTTGGTACATGAACATGCATTGTACCTGCTCAAATCATAACACATATCAACTACCTTTCAATTACACATGAGAACCAATCCACCTATTTCGCCTCAATTTAGCATTTAGCACAATACCTTCCACCAGGATACACATAGCATAATCATTTTAGTCTTCCTGTGTTTGAACTCGTTCCACTACACATAAGGCACTTATATTACTAAGCGCTCGATGCGTACACAGACGTACAGAAGGAATTTCAAAATCAGTTCTCAGAGCAACAAGATCACACGACAGAGTTCAAGAAAAGTGAAGTGTTTCCTAAAGGTTCGCAGCCTCCCGAGGATAAGTACAGGCGTCCCCATACCGATCCACAAGACTCTACTAACCGGCTCAAGACTCACGAGGCCTAGTAAACCTAGGCTCTGATACCAACTTGTCACGACCCCAAATCCGGTCGTGATGGCGCCCAGCACATTGCTAAGCCAGCCTGACCGATCAATATTAACCACGGAGCCACAACCTCACTTTATCCAATTTAAGCGCAACAGTGATAGATATATTAAAAACAGGGAACCAAGTCCCAACACGTGCCAACTCCCATGGACCGAAGGGTCAAGAGTCATGAGCCTCTACAGAGTATACAAAGTGTAAATAGTGAATATAACTGTGCACAAGTGTGGGATGATCGTAACAAAAATACACACAAACTGGAGAATCAGGTCCTGCGAACGCTGGCAGCTACCTCGACTGTCCAAAAGCACTCCCAAGCCGCAATAGAATCAGCCATGCTGTGATGTACCTTAATCTGCACACAAGGTGCAGGGAGTCGGGTGTGAGTACTTCCAACTCAGCAGTAACAAAAGTAAATAATGCTGAAGGGAAGAAAACCACGATAGGCACTATCTCATGCTACACAATACAGAACTATCTTTTTATTCCTTTCAAGCATATGTGAGTAGATTATTTAGAAATCTCAATTTTAGCTACTTTCTTTCATAATAATATACCAATATCTGGATACAATCTCAAGCAATGCAAGTCCGCACTCAAATCTGCCCCTCGGGCTCAGCACTCCTTATCAATTTACACCAGGAGATCTGGTCAATAAGGCAACTAATGCATGTGTGCCAGTAATGTATGAGTGCTGAATGTTATGCCACGTAGTACACGCAAACCAATGTATGTATGCCATGCAATGCATATGACCGCTACGGCGTGTAGCCCGATCCAATTTGGGTACCCGTGCTCACTGTGGGGGTTCAGACTCCGGAGGGGCTCCTACAGCCCAAGCACAATATTAATATCACACCTGCTGCGGCGCGCAGCCCGATCCGTATACCACTGCGGCGTGCAGTCCTGTCACGACCCCAAATCCGATCGTGATGGCGCCCAGCACATTGCTAAGCCAGCCCGACCAATCAATATCAACAACGGAGCTAGAAGCTCTCTTTAACCCATTTAAGCATTTCAAAATATGAAACAATAGTAATACTTATACTAACAACGGGGAAACCAAGTCCCAAAATATACTAACTCCCATAGACCGAAGGGTCAAGAGTCATGAGCCTCTACTGAACATGAGTGTATAAAGGTTTACAAAAATACCAAGTGCGGAAAGAGATGTCAACACAAAATCAAAAGACAGTATAAAGGAATATCGGGTCCTGCGGACTCTGCAGCTACCTCGTATATCCCACGGATGTCGCCTCGCACAGCCTACTGGATCACCGCCGAGAGGTACCTCTGGATCCGCACACAAGGTGCGGGAGTAAAATGAGTACCGCCGGACTCGGTGGTAATAAACAAGGGTAAGACAGTATGCAGATAAGAAATCCGCAATAAAGCACTATGTAAAGCTATAATCAGCCACCCTGTC
>JASVEL010013988.1:0-42582 GCA_032618575.1 Nicotiana noctiflora
CTTCAAATTCATGTTACAAACTTGCTCGTGCAATCAAATCGCCAATATAACATCGTTTTCATCAAATCAAGCCTCAAGTTCATGATTATCTTTCTTTAATTTCGTAAACTTTCAAATTTTGGAACTCAAGGTTCAAAACACATCAAACGACATTCAAATGTCGTCAAACTTTACAGAAAGCACTTATATAATATTTAAGACTTGTACCGGGCGTCGGAACTAAAATACGAGCCCGATACCATGGTCGTTTAATCCATTTTCATTTAATAATTTCACCAAAAACAATTAAACAGAAAAATTCATATCTTGGGCTCTAGGACTCCGAATTCGACTCTGAACGCATGCCGGAGTCCCATATTTTCCCACGGACCTTCCGGGACCGTCCGATCTCGGGTCTAGGTCTGTTTACCAAAAATGCTGACCAAAGTCAACTTTAATATCAATTTTCTTCAAATTTTTCATAGAATGCACATATTCTAGCACAAAATCTTTCCGGCTACATGCCCGGACTACGCACGTAAATCAAGGTAACATAAAATAAGGTTTTCAAGGCCTCGAGAGCATGGGGCAAATGAGAAAAACAGGTGATGACCCTTTGGGTCGTCACACCAAATAAATCATTGGTATAATCAAAATTGGACGCGAAGTTTTCCGGAAATTTATAACAAAAATATTGCAAATGATCAATGATATTTATTATTGACACTCTACTAGTGTTCATAAATTCAGGTGAAAGTTGGATGACGTAAAGTGTTGATCATATGATTTCATCTATTAAAAGCTACATGGCGGCACAACAAATATAGTGTTGACAAAAAATAACTTATTAAACCATAAAATTTTACAATGAAGTATAATTTCGAAGAATACGTGATTTCACTCAGAAAATTGATGTAATTAAAAATGTTAATTTAAAAATTAAATTAAGGCCAAAAATCAGATATGTAGAGGGAGATTCGTGGCCGTTGAAGGATGAAAATATAAGACAGAGTAGGCTAATAAATGGATATGGGGTGAGGATTTAATTTAAGCCAATAGGAAATTAACACATAATATATACTAATTTTTCTAATAAAAATAGGGTTGTTAGTTTTTAGGCTATGAGTGGGCCGAAAAATTGACGTTAGGGATATGAATTGACCAGATTTTTAACAGTAAAGGCAATTTTTTCAAAATAGTAAATAGGTTAATGGCAGTTTGGCCCCTTTCCGAATTGAAAATGAGGAAATAGTAGGCAGTGAACCCCAAATAACATAAACGAGGCAACGTGAGCAGAAAATAATCAAAAAATTACTATGGACGATTGAGTAGTTTCTATTTAAAAAAAAAGATATTACAAGAGTTAAAACATAAAATCAATCCCACTTGTATCTGCTCGAGCTTATATAAACAAGGAAAATCTTAGAAATATCTATTATGAAAAAAATATTATTATAAATACTTATCGGTTTGGTTTAGTTAAGTTCAATACAAAGTAAACTAAATATTATCAAATTTGTAAACTTATCTACAAACTAAATATAAACTGTTTGATTTTTACTTATCACTCGTAAAATATTGTTTTGACAAAATTAGTAAAAGATTCTTCTCGGGTCATTTAAAATAAAGCAAAGATCAAGGAGATGACACGAATGTTATGCAAAATGTTGAAAATTTAGGTGAAATTGGAAGCTATTCCGAACAAACTATATCATCTCAGGTTCCAGCTCGCTTGTCATGCAAATTGTTTACATGAGTTGAAAGATGCGACGACCTACCGCTCGTCACCTCAGTAGGTAGCAGATAGATCGGCTCCGTCAGGAGTAGTCCTGTGCTTTGGAGACACCTTCTCTTACCCTAGCCTCGGGCCATGCTTCCTTTGATTCAGTGAGCTCTGAGGCCGAGGAATATATCGATCATGGCCTTCCATCATCGGGGTCTCGATGAAGGCTTCCAAAATTGTCTTGATAGGGAAACTAAAGTCTTTTGCTTTTCACCATGTACATTGTCCATGGCAAGCTTCATGCCCTCCGTTACTAACTGGGCTAGGTATAGGATGTTGTGGAGTATCATTATCACTTCCTAGCGGTTTATTTGGACGTTGAAGGAGATTGTATGTTCCTTTAGACCTAATTCCATCCACGAGGCAGGTTGGTAGTCCAGAGCTTGTGGAGGTTAGGCATACACAATCTGGGGATTTTCTAATGGGAGGAAGGGTGGTATGTTCTCTGTTGTTTGTGCTTTATGTTGGTGTAAGATTTGAACAAGTCTGTGTCTTCTTCTTAGGGTTGATGGGAGTCTTTGCATCTTTAATGGAAGATTGAGTATTTATGAAATTGGTAGCAGGTGTATGATTGGAGCTATTGGTAATGTGGGAGGGATTGGGGGATAGGGTAATGATTGATGTTGCCAAGGGCATGGCATTTGGTTGCCTAATAGCTTTTCTTATAGGAAGATCCTTCATGGATATAGTATCCCTTCCGTCTTCTAAGGTGAAAGACGTTTGTTTATTTTTTTTACATTTGAGCTGCCATTTGGCGAACATGCTTTGGGGGGAGAATTGTAATTACCCAAAAGTTCATCACTTGATTTACCTCGAAAAGCCTTTTCGGATGTAATAACCCAAAAGCCTCCATTTATCTTACCTTGATTTGCATGCATAGTACGGGCGTATATTCAAAAAGCTTTTATGTGGAAATTTGATAAAAATGATAATTTGGCCTTTAATATTTAATTTAAGATGAATTTGGTCAACAATTTAGGTGAACAAACCCGGACCCGGAGGATCCGTATAACAATACGGGAGTCAGGTGCATGTCTGGAATAGAATTCCGAGGTCCCAAGCAAGAGAAAAGCATTTTTTAAGAAAATTATTTAACTAAAATTTTAAGAGTTTTTGGAAATTTGAATGTACATATCTTTGTTCTGGAGCATAGTACATGTCTTATATAGTGTGTAGGTTGAGCCTGTAAAATTTGGTAAGAATCGGACTTGAAATGGCGTGAATTGGACCCTCGGTTGTGAAATTTGAAAATTAAGTCTTCTTGAGATTTTTCTTTTATTTTGATGCTAAATTCGTTGTTAAAGATGTTGATTTGGCGATTTGATCGCACTAGTAAGTCCATATGATGTTTTAAAGTTAGTATGCATGTTTGGTTTGGAGCCCCGACGACTCGTGTCAGTTTTGTATAGGTTTCGGGATATTTTTACACTTAGAAAAGTTGCAGGTTTTCTCTTTCTGGTATGCTAGAATTTTGTTCTTTGCGTTCATGGAACGAATCTCGGGAATGCGAAGGGTAAGTCAGGTTGAAGGACAATTCCTTCTATGCGAACGCGAGAACCAGGTCGCGAATGCGAATCCTTTGGGGTGCTACGACTCGCGAACGCGAGGACATTTTGGCCGGGACAGGGGGAAATGGATTTTTGTCCTATGCGAACGTGGTCACTGGCCCACGAATGGGAAGGCTTGAGGAGATAAAGTTACGAGAACGCGATCCACTAAACGCGAACGCGAAGGCAATTGGGCCTGACCCTTCGCGAACGCGACAAGCCCTTCGCGAACGAGAAGAAGGCTTGTCCAGTGAATTAAAAACAGTAGCAAAATGGGAATTTAGTGCATAATTTCATATTTTAAAAACTAAAGAGCAAGGAGGTGATTTTAAATGAACAAGTTCTTCCCCCCAAAGCATTGGTATATGATTCTAAACCTTTTTCTTTCTATTTTCTCATTTCAGTTCATCAATCTTTATCCAAAAATGTAGGGGTTTATGGTAGAAATAAGGAATTTGGGTCGAGTTAGTATTTTTTGATTAATTGGGATTTATACCTTGTTTTGGGGTCATATTTCAAAACTAATTGCATATTTGGGCTCGTGGGTGAATGGGTGATCGGGTTTTGGTCCGAACCTAGAGTTTCGATCAAGCAGACCCGGGTAGATTTTTAACTTTCGAAGAAAAATGATAGAAAACCTAATTAAGCATTGGGTATGAATTCTTTAGCATTTATTGATGTTGTTAAATTAATTTGGACTAGATACAAGTAATTTGGAAGCGAATTCTATAGGAAAAAAGGTGTTTGAGGCTTGAGTTTGGTCATGGAAGTTGAGGTAAGTGTTTGGTCTAACCTTAGCTTGAGGGATTATGAGTTGTATCTTATTTTTTATGTGTTAATTGTTGAGTACAACATATAGGTGTGATGATGAGTATCTATATGTCAGTGTCAAGCATGCCTGTGAGTCTTATACTATGATTGATGTGACTTCGTTTCGTATTGTTCATGCTTATATGATGATTTCTATTGTTAAACAATGCTTGTAAAATTATCATTAGAGATCAAACATTGTAGAGCGTTGACTCAAGTTGATAATTGAGTTGTGAAGTAATTGTGGAAAAGAGAAGAGGTTTATGATATTGTCTCCCTTGCCGGGATATTACTGTTTATGATATTGTTTACCTTCCGGAATATTATTGTTAAACTATTGTTCCCTTGTAGGGATTATATTGGGGTATTGTTGATTCACTTGCCTAAATAGGTTTGTGATTGTTTCTTGGGTGCGTAAGAGAGTAAAGCACAAAGGTTGATACCGTGCGTGAGTTTGAGAGTGTTAATGCGTGAAGGGTGATGTTGTGCCGATATATGAGGTAAAAGCACGATCACAATATACAATGGTGTGCCATGACATTAGTGTTACTGCACGAATCGAGATTCCATGCCGATTATATTGATACTTATGGTGAGGACAAGCGTAAAATCACGAAGGGTGATTTCACACTTATATTGTTCTCCTTACTCTTGCTTATAATTGAATTTTGGTGTACTTTATGCTTCTTTACTGAAATTTGGTTGTACTTGTTATCCCCCGCATCATGTTTCCCTTCCCAACATTAATTGTTAGTTTTGTTGTTATTACTCGCTATATTTGATATAACTGCACAGGTTTATTTGGTAGTCCTGTCTAGCCTCGTCACTACTTCATCGAGGTTAGGCTCGACACTTACCAACACATGGGGTCGGTTGTACTGATACTACACTTGGCATTGTGTGCAGAAACTTGTACTGGAGCACTTGGACCAAGTGAAGTTGCTGCCTTCAGTCCATCGGCGGAGTCCCGAGGTTGGCATGTGGACGCCCGTGGGCCTTGGTATCCCTTTCTATGATTTTCTTTCTGTTTTTACTTATTCAGAGTAGATTTGTGTATTTCTATTCAGACTTTATTTGAATTATTCGTAGATGATCCGTTACATTGTGACACCAAATTTTGGGTAGAGTCATATCTAGACTTCCGCAGTTTGTATTAAGTTAAAATTATCAAATTTTGTCTTCCGCATTGCTTTTGATATTATTACTTTTGCGGTTTTGATATGTTGTTTTAAAATGATAAGGAATTAAAACTTGATAAGGTTAATTAAATCGAAATAGTTGGCTTGCCTAGCTTTCACTAGTAGGTGTCATCACGACTCCTGAGGGTGTAAAATCCAGGTCGTGACAAGTTGGTATCAAAGCTCTATGTTGCTTAGGTCACATAATTCATTGACAAGCTTAGTAGAGTCTGAGGGAACGGTATGGAGACGTTTGTATTTATCCTCAGAGGCTAAAGAGATAGGAAAAACTTCAAATCTATTCTTTCCTGTCGTGCGACTTGATTTCTCAACGCTAATTAAACTTCCACTCTGTTCTTTTGTAGATGGTGAGGACACATACCGCTTCATCAGCTGACCAGCAGCCCGAGCCTCCAGTAGAAGCTCTTACGAGGGGCAGAGGCCGAGGCCATTCAAGGGCCCGAGTTAGAGGTAGAGCTCAGCCTAGAAAACGAGCTCCATCACCAGTGGTGGAGCCTCAGGTTGAGTTTGACGATGATGTTCCAGCCCAGTCAGTTCTAGTAGGACTAGCTCAGGTCCCAAAGGCGTTCATCGCCATCCCCATACTTCAAGATGCTCTAGTCGGTCTAGTGAGCCTTATGGAGAGTGTCGCCCAGGCAGGCTTGGTTCATGTAGAACCAGCCGTCTCTCAAGCTGGAGGGGGAGCCCAGACTCCTGCTACTCACACTTCGAAGCAAATGGCTCCTTATTTTCAAACTCCAGCAGCTTAGTCAGTTGGGGTAGTTCAGCCGGGTATTGTGGCACATACCAGTGAGGAGCCAGCTATGTCTGCTGATGCCTTGTAGAGGTTGGACAGGTTCACAAAGTTCTTCACTACTACTTTTGGGGGTACATCTTTTGAGGATCCCCAAGATTATTTGGACGACTATCATAAGGTTCTGCGAAACATGGAGAAAGTGGAGACTAGTGGAGTCAACTTTGTTGCTTTTGGACTATCTGGATCCCCCAAGACTTGGTGGAGAGATTATTATTTGGCTAGACCAGTTGGGTCAGCGACTATGACTTGGGATCAACTCTCAAAGATATGTCTGGAGAAGTTTCTTCCTGTCACTTAGAGGGAGAACTATCGGAGGTAGTTTGAGCATTTCAAGTAGGGTTCGATGACTGTCACTCAGTACGAGCCCATCATGCTCTTCTTATACTTCCTAAAGAGAGTGAGGAGATTCATTGAGGGACTCGTCTAGCCTATTCAACTGCAGATGGCTAAGGAGACAGGGAGCGAAATTTCTTTTTAGAATGTAGGCAATATGGTTATGAGAGTTGAGATGGTTCTATCACAGGGGAGTGTTCAGGGGTCTGGCAAGAGGCCTCATCATTCGGGCAGGTTCAACAGGCGAGGGCTTGTTATACTTGTGACCATAGGAGGCCTATTGCTAGATTTTTCCCTCGAGCACCAAGCAGCTTCAACATCAAGGTTCCCGTTCCATGGTTCAGGCACTGAGTTTTCCATCGCCCGATCAACAAGCTAGAGGTGGGGGTATAGGTGTTAGAGGTGGAGGTAGAGGTATTAGAGGTGGACGTCAGGCCGCTGGAGGTGGAGGTCATCCCAGAGATGTAGTTCAGATTGGTAGGACCCAACCCCGATGTTATGCTCTTCCAGCCAGGCATGAAGTTGAGGCTTCCAATGTAGTTATCACATATACTATTCTGGTTTGTAGTAGAGATGCTTCAGTTCTATTTGATCCAAGGTCTATATACTCCTATGTGTCATCTTATTTTGCACCGAATTTGATCATGCCTAGTGATTCTTTGAGTGATCCTATATATGTGTCTACACTGGTGAGCGATTCTATTGTGGTAGATTGTGTTCATTGTTCTTGTATGGTTGTGATTGGGGGTCTTCAAACTCGAGTAGACTTGTTACTTTCGTATCATGGATGGAGTGGTTATTACCTTACCATTCTATCTTGGACTGTCATGCAAGACTGCGACCTTAGCCTTGCTAGGGTTGCCTCGTTTAGAGGACTCCTGGTCATTCTACCCGTAGGGTTATCTCATATCTGAAAGCTCAACGTATGGCAGAGAAGGGGTGTTTGGCCTATTTAGCATATGTTCGTGATTTTAGTGTCGAGGTTCTTTTTATGGATTCTGTGCCTATTGTTCTTGAGAGTCCTCAGGTATTTTATTCATACCTTCCAAGTATGCCACCCGACAGGGATATTAACTTCTGCATTAATTTAGCTCCGAGCACTTAGCCCATTTCTATCTCGTCGTAACGTATGGTCTAGCCTGATTTGAAAGAATTGAAGGAGCAGTTGTAAGACTTGCGTGATAAAGGCTTTATTAGACTTCGTGTCTGGCCTTGGGGTGCGCCGGTCTTGTTAGTTAAGAAGAAGGACGGATCGACGAGGATGTATATATATTACGGACAATTGAACAAGGTGACACTAAAGAATAATTATATATCCATTGTTGAGGATTGATGACTTGTTTGATCAGCTTGAGGGTGCCAAGATATTCTCGAAGAATGATTTGAGATCTGGGTACCATCAGTTAATGATTAGGGCATGCGATGTCCCTAAGACAACTTTTTGCACTTGGTACGACATTATGAGTTCTTGGTAATGTCATTCGGGTTGACAAAGCATTCAGGGATTTGATGAAACCGAGTGTTCAGTCCTTACTTGGATTCATTCATGATATATAGTCTTCATTAATGATATTTTGATTGTTACTCGTATTTTCGAGGTAAACAACTCATATTACCCAATATGGACATGCTACTGACGAATAAAAATTTTTTTGTGAAAAATGTAGAATATATATATGGCACAACATAATACCTGGTAGACTCTAAGAAGCGCTTCTTAAATCTTTGTAATTTGTCTCTATGTCAGAGGTCCTTGGAAAAGCATAATCTATAGTTATCGTGACTTAACTGAATAAATCCTGGACAGTGCATGTTATAACATCTAGTTTTTCAATAGCCATCCGCCTATTTAAAGATTTGTTTATTAGTATTTTATTTTTAGGAATTCTGCGATAAAGTCATTAATCACATCCATTCAAGTAAAAAAAGAAGTAATTGATCACATATACTTACTGTCCACGAGGTATATAAATGAGTTCGGGTATTACCGTTTAAATTTGGGTGAACCAAAAAATAATAATGTAGCGACAAAATAATTAATATTGTAAATTTTTTTCGGATAAAAAATATGAAAAGAAAGAAAAAAGCACTTCAAAATTTATGATTTTAATTATGCTATAACGTTATGTGACTATAAAAACTTCTGAATAAAATTTCAATTTGCACTTGAAAAATAAATATGCTAATGATTCATTCTTTAGAAGAGGCTTGCCAAACACAGCCAATGATGTTGGAATTCTCTTTTTTCTGCGTAAAAAATTATTTGCTGTCATCATTTGATTTTGTCCAGAAAATGAATCGAGCATGATGGCATATATATATATATATATATATATATATATATATATATTTATCAAAACTTGTTTCCTGCGACCTCTTTCCTCTTTGAGTTACTTTATCCTGCGACCTCTTTCCTCTTTGAGTTACTTTACATGTTGTATTTTTATTTGTGATTGGATTTACAGTTAATTGTAAGCTTTTCTGAAGATATGCTTAGCCGTAGCGAGAAATAATATGACCATAATTAATAGATATGTGACAAATGACACTTTTGTGGGCTTCAATGAGTTTAAACTCTTCCTAGCTAGACCATGCTGGATTTGTAGTCCTTTTATTTTTTTGGCATTAAGTGTCAAGCAAAATAAGATTATTGGTAGTTAATTTAAGATAATGGATGATTATTGGTCTGTTGCATGCTCTTATTGCCCGTGCAGGTATAATTCACACGCTGCTAAAAATCATGCCTTAGGTTGATCCTCTGACTTTTCTTCACATTCTTGGTTCTTTTCTGGTTGAGAAATATGTTGTAGGGAACAGTTTGAATTTGAATTTCTTTGGGATAGTGTTTTTTTTGGACAAAGTTTAGAAAGCATATTCTGATCCTTTTACGTCTAAAAGAAAGGAAAAGGTTCTCTTATTTTGCAGTCCTGTATCTTCCAACAGTTGACGGGTGGGATCTTACATTATTATAGACTCCTTACTGGACTCCTCATGATTATTTGAACAGCAAGTGCAAAATAAGATTTTCCGCATTCAGCCTTGTGGCTTGGGTACTGAACAACTTTTCTTGAGTTATTAAGTCCTTGTTTGCAATAAAGTTTATTATTTTCTTTGACCAATAAAGTTTCATATTTACTATCACAACTTAGTATTTTAACTTATAGATGCTCAAATAACTCTAGTAGCATAAATGAGTACTGAAATTGGAATCAGTTTGTTAATTACAGGAGATTATGAATATAAGCTGTTAGATACACAGCCTATATAAGGTATTGTGCTGTCAATCTTCATCTGGTATTGCTGACTTTATTAAGGCAACCGGAATCAAGCACTTAGTTGTGTTTGCTTTCACAGCCTTCCCCATTATCCGCGATTGATTTGCTGTACGCCACAACAGTAATTTGCTTCATCTTTGTAGGTAAATCACTCATTAGCACTTTTTTTCGACTTAGTTGGGAGTCAATTAATTAATACAGCAAAAATTTACTGTGTTTTATATTGATGATCAGAGTGCTGTTACATTCTCAATATCTGTCAAAACCAACAATACTATGTTACAACTGAAATCCTACAGACCTTATAAGGCATAGTCTAAAATACATAATTTGCATGCAACTCAACCTAACAGAAATATATATGTCAAGAAACAAAGAGAGACTACTGCTGCTAAATCAAAATAACTTGTACTTTCCAACTAATTGATCAGTATTAATTGCAGCTAGCAACTAATTGACTCTAATGCATGTTTCCTTTTCTTCTCTTCTACAGTTCGTGGTTGTTTTAATGTCTGGCTCCTTGGAGGTATATTATGATCATTCACAAGTCTCTGAAATACAACTTTGTATTTGGTGTAATACAACTCGGTGATTCTATATATTATGATCATTCACAAGTCTCTGTAATACAACTTTGTATTTGGTGTATAACTCTCCATTTCCTCCAACAGAACCTTCCTCATGAGAAGCAGAGACATACAAGGAATAAATATTAGTGTGTACCCTTCGTACTTGGAGGCTGAGCTGATCGTTCAGGTCATTGCACATCTGCCATCTAAACTAGGTGGTGTTCCTCTTCTCGGCAACAGATTTGATCGATTGGACCAAACTTTTACTTGGCAGATGTGCTTGATAGAGAATACAGACATCATGTTGACCACATAGTGCAGTGAAATATTAATGAAGTCACCAAATAGGAATTTGCCATATTGATACATTCCTCCCACATTGCCAATGCGTAAATCCACTAGCTTCTTCGAAGATTGTCAGCAACCCTCTTCAAAAATGAAGGTCAAATAAGACATGATTATATACACCCTTCAAGCTGCATCTTCTTGGCCAAAAGTTGCTCGTCTTCTATTCAACCAAGAATATAATGCCAGCAAGGACCTTTTCATCCGCGGGACTGTCACGTTAGTGACCCAAGACAACTACCTCCATTTCGTACTATGAGTGTTGCTAGATTTCCCATATTTCACATGTCAAGATAGCGGGCAGGATCATTTGAAACAATGCTGCTCAAATCATTTCTCCAAGTCTCTCTTTTCAACTTGTCACCAGTTCCCGGGTCTGTTTTCCTCTTCTTGTAGACAGTGCTGCTGCCCACCCTATAAAATAAACATATACCAAAATTATCAGGAATAAATAATAACAAACAATGTAAACTATAGTTATACGGTTAAAAAAATCACTTACCGCTACACGTCTTCAACATTGCCTTCTTTTGGAAGAAACTTCTTCCAAAACCAATGTTGTTTGAACAGGTCTTCCTCAGCTCCTTCGCCATCTCTCTTTTCTCTCTCGGGTAAAAATTTGTATATGGCGAAACACATTCCAAGTGTCAGAGCAGCGGATAGTATGAATATGCCGGCCTTGAGAGCACAGAGGAGCATTAGAATTGCTGGATTCATCATTAGAGACATGAGCAAGGATATGCTCGTCTCCCAGCATGCCCCTAACACTTTAGTCTCTTCGGCATATGATTCTTCAATCCACTCTGAAGGGCCCGAGAACATTGAGTAGCAGCCTATGAGGGGGATGGCAAATGCCATGCCAACATAGGCGCTCTTTTCGCTGAGGTGAAAGATACGGTCTCCTACCAATAGGAAGAGACCCATCAAGGAAACCTAGAAAAATTCGGGAAAAGTGATATTAAGTTACATATGCTATATTTGAATTAATAAAAAATTGATCTCTTTAAAGAAAGCCTAAATAAGAAAGACATGAAGAAGTACCTGTGCCACAACCATGCCTAAGCATGCCGAGACTAGTGTCCTCCGTCGTCCGAAGTAGCTATAACTCGGATGAGTGAGTCCAGCTACTCCAGCCCGAATAACTCCGGCAATGAGCGGAGCGACGAAGGAGGCACTATAGGCGAATCCGGCTGACTGGAGGATGAATGGTCCGAAGAAGAGGACTGAGTCTAACCCCAACAATTGTTGAAAAACTTGAGCCAATATATTAAGCAGCAAAAGGGGCGAGCTTGATAGTTTGTTCCTTTTCCCCTTGCCTTCATTTTCAATTATGTCTGCCAATATGTGCAGCTCTTCTTCTGCCCCTCTTTTCCTCAATGTCTTAATGGACTCTTTTGCTTCCTCCATGCGTCTTTTCTTAATGAGAAACCTTGGGGTCTCACTAAGAAGGAAAGACAGTAAAAGTAGTGGCAAAGACAAAAATCCACTACTGGCAAAAGACCATCTCCAACCATTACGGAAGTTGTGAGATGCTGCCATATTTACTGCTTTCGTGCAGGTGCTTCCCCATAGCACCATCGAGTTATAAAGAAGGGAAATCCATTTTGATGGTTTCCCTATATTGATTTCACTCAAGATAACGGGGATTACCTACAAGATAATAATGTGTTTAAGTATGACATGCAATATGAAGTGTAAAAGATTTAAAACTATATATTATTATATTTACTATTTCACAACATAGCAAAAGCTAATGATAGTTAGTTGGATAATACTACTATTTGACAACAATAGTTAGGCAAATGGAACATACATTCATACTCCATATGTTCCAGTTTATGTGAACCTATTTTCTTTTTGGTCCGTTCAAAAAAGAATGACAATTTTCTAAATTTTAGAAACAATTTTGCTTAAATTTTCCAACTTTACCCATAATGAGAAGCTTTTATAACTACACAAATACTTTGGCCTCCTTTTTGATTTGTTTAGAACAACAAATTCTAGAAGTCTTTATTTATTCTTAAACTGCATACACAGTCAAACAGGTTCACATAAATAGGAACGGAGGGAGTACTAGTCAAGACTAGTTCAAAGTTGGATCTAGCCTCTTGGTTTGTTAGTGTACTTCCTTGTTTTCATAATCTGTTAGTAAAAATAAAGATAGATAGAATAGATGCTTAAGTTGTAGTAGTGGTTCAGGATTTTCTAGATTCTGTTTGTTTGTTTGAGTGTAGCATATAAATAGGCATCTTAACTATATTGCTTTCCAGGGAAATGCCAATTAGTTTTCAGTTTTCTGTCAACTCTCTTAATCTCTGTTCCTATTGTTCTCAATTCTATTTAAATTTCCAACAATACTAAAGAGGAAAGAACATATAAGTTGACAAAGATAGAAACACCAACCTGATTGAGTAGAGCCACACTGCATCCAATGATTGTTAGGCCTATTGATGCCACAACATCATTTGGAAACCAGTACATTAGGATACTTCCAACAAGCTGAAGTGTTGATCCAAGAATCAGTACTGGTTTCCGGCCCCAAGACTCCATCATTCCACCAGCAGCCCATACAGATGGAATGGCCGAGAGCTGCACAATGGATGAAAAGAGTATGAGCCAGAAATTGATGTAGGCACAGAAGTTGTCAGTTGGGGCCTTCACTGCTTTTAAGTGAATTCTTCTGGAGAACTGAACCATAAAGCCTTCAATGGCAATAGCGCCGCCTGAAACACAATTGAAAATAAGTAAGCCTTTAAAGTTTAAGAGGAACAATGCTAATGACAGATAGAAACACTGTACAACCAGATAGTTCATATTATGTTGAGAGGAAATTTGGATGCACAAATAAGCATGTGAAATAAGGATGAGAGTGGATGGTATCAATATTAAGAACCAGATGTTATTTGGATTTAGCACCAGTAGTCTCTATGTGTGCAACTTTTGTTTACTGACATATTTCTGTTCGGGAATAAGTATGTGAATGACTCAATGGGTAAATGGCTATGGACATTACTACTATCAAAGACAACATTTTCACTCATATATAGAACTTTGTTCATAGCACCAATCAATGATATCTCTATTAAATAAATGGCCTATCTCTGGAAGATGTGTTTTTCTTGAAAGAACTTGTAACACTCCTCAAATTTATAAAATTTTCGAGACACGCTAATTACAAAATTAAATTATTATTATTTATTTCTTCTTTCCTACAGTGAAAAATATACATATATATACACACAATTAAATAGTTGGATGTACAATTAGGAGAATATTAATAATTTTGTTATTATTAAATATTAAAAGTATGTTATGTATAAATAATACTAGTTAAGTTAAAACCAAAATAAAAGGAAGAGAAGAGGCAAAATAATTTTAAAAAAAAGGGAAAACGTGAACCTAAAAGCCTTAATGGGCTGTTGGGGCCTAAAAGGGGTTTCTTTGCACATAAAGTCCTCTGTTCATTCTTAAACAAAGAATAACGAAAAGCAGGAGAAAAAAGAAAATCCTAGACTAGAACAGAGAGTTACGCAACAGAGGCAGCAAACCCAGGAAATATTTCACGCAGATAACACATAAAGATTCTGGGGTTCTTTACAAATCATTAATTTTTGAATATCAGGTATATAAATTTCCCTATATTCAATTATCCTAAAGTAATAATAGGTAAGAATTGAATGGCTAATTCCCTTCTTCCTCTATATCATCAATAAATTTCATATTTAGGTGTAGTATTTTAAAATTGATTAAAATACACCGGTTGTTATAGAATCAAATGTTTGACTAGTATCGATTGGACTGGGGTCTACGTATTGGTTTGGGAAGTTTTGAGGTGAGTTGATACAAAAGCACGCATATAAGGTGTTTGTTGAATTGCTTAAAAGAGTTTATATTAATTAAATTAGAGCTAGTGAGTACCCATTAACCTAGAAATGTTCTAGCAAAAGTTTAGATGAGTTACTATGATATATGTGCTTATATTTCAGATTTTTGTGTTATCCTTATATGCTATTTTCATGTTGAAAATTTATGAAGAAGAAAGAATTTTTAGAAACACTTTTATATGTTTAATTCATTCCTAAATTTCAGATTTTTATGTTATTCTTTGTACCTAACTGGAGTAGTAAGTACCTATTAGCTTATAATTATTTTCTAGCTAAAGTTTAGATGATTATTTGGATATATGTGCATAAATTTCAGATTTTATGTTATTCTTCGTATGCCATTTTCATGTTGAAAATTCATGAAGGATCAAGAACCTTTATAAATACTTTGGAATATTTATTTAATTCTTATGTCATGCCTTACATTTAATGATACCAGTATGAGTATGTATAAAAGATTTAGACTTGAAAAGTCACAAGAAGAAGTTTTTAAAAGAAAAGATTTTTGGGAGTATCGTTTATTCTGAGAAGGGGTCATCGTCCAGGCCTAGGGTCCTGACCAAGGCGTTGACTTCCTGAAACTACTTGCGCCAAAGTAGGGAGCACACGAGCCGAGGGTCTCGTTGCTGAGAATTTACTTAGCCATGCTAAGGTAAGATACATGAGCGCCGAGAACCATGAAGCGAGTGGCACCTCGTGGATTGGGCCTATTCGATCAGGTTGGGATCGAACCCGTGCCGATCACACGGTGACTCTGAGACAGAATTAAGTCAGGATAGTTGAAACTCCCAAAGTATAAAGTGAAGTATTTTTATCAAGAAAGAAAAAGAAAAGAATTTTCTATTATTAAATTATTTATCATTATTCTTATAAGCTTTATGTTTTACATGCATCAAGAACCTTTGCTCATAATGTATATATTATTAAAGTTTCTCCCCCTGTTGTTGAGACTCACTAAGTACAATGGATGGTACCGATGTTCTCTTTTGGGAACCTACGTTGGTCTGCGGTACAGTAGGAACCGGATTTGCAGGCGAGCAGGCTACGAGTTAGGACTTCCTTCCCTACGTTGGTCAGCGGTACAATGTAGGAACCGGATTTGCATGCGAGCAGACATGTAGATATTTCTTTGTTTATTTAGAGAACTGGCCAGGAAATTTCATGTCCTGAGCAGTGCGTCAGTTTATCAGTAGAGGCTTCGTAGACATAGTCATTGGGTTGAGAGTCATAAGTTACTTTATAATAACTTAGCAGTGATTTCAGTAGTTACTACGAATAATGTTTTGGAGTTGATTTATTTAAATATTTGAATTAATCAAAAGTATTTGTTTAGAGTATTGTCTTGTTGCATATATAGTTTGGAGTTATAAGAGGTTTGATAAGTAGAGATGATTCGCTTGGTCATGTTTAGTGATCGAGTGCCGGTCTCGACTTGTTTAGAAAAATGGGTCGTGACAGAACTTTAACTGAACCTGGAAGTCATTCCTTTTAAACACTCAATAACAATCTTCGTATGCATTTTGCTTTTACTAGTTTCAATAAGGATTGCTCTAGAACCTCTGTACTAAAATTAAGGAAGTCTGCCAGATTTCCCTTTGGGTGAGAATCTCTTTGTTATGACTAGTAGATTTGGAACCTATCACCTGTTGTGTCAAGACATAAATGACATAACCTATTCATTCTAGCTTTTACTATATATTCTGTGCTAGGATTAGTCTCTCTAGGATTTTTTTGTGTGAATATTAATATTGTAGCTAAGATTTGTAGCAGCAAGCTGCACGCCCTT
Source organism: Nicotiana noctiflora (assembly GCA_032618575.1). Lineage (NCBI taxonomy): Eukaryota > Viridiplantae > Streptophyta > Magnoliopsida > Solanales > Solanaceae > Nicotiana > Nicotiana noctiflora. The sequence goes on from JASVEL010013988.1 coordinate 16,307, forward strand.
ATCAATTATATATGTAAGCCTTTCTAGATTTTAGAAAAACATCTTTTATTGTTGTTGCAGAGTTTGCATATTTAACTAATTAACTAGTCCTCACATCATAATTAATCCTATAATACATTCTGTTGTTTCATTTCACTCAAAAGAGGGAGGTGGTGTTTTAATAAGTTTTATCTCTTTCAAGTCACCATGCATCCCAACCTTGTAAAAGTTTCCTCCATACTATATCCTTTATACTATATATATATATATATCATGAATTTATTTATTAAATGAAACCTTAATAATCTATATGAATAAGACTAAGATTAAAAAACAAATATGGAAAGAATTGCAATAGCACATAGATTTAATAACTAACCAAAAAAAGAAGGAATAATACCTGTGGCATTTAAGGCGTAGCCAATGGTAAGGCCCCCAAATACTGCCAGTAAGCCGCTAACAATAAGTGAAGAAAGACGAGGTTGACTCTTTACATCACTGCAATTCAAGTTATAATATGACATATTGATCAAAACTAAGTAGTTTAATTAAGCATTTAGTTCAGCTTAATTTGTGAAAAATAAAAGTGTACCTTGGAAGCTGTATTGCTAGAGCACTGCTACTAGCTGCATTTGAAGCCGCGGGAGCGATGCTAACGCTCTCGCTAGCTTCATAAACTATTTCCTGCTAAAAGGATTTTTATTTATATTTTTAAAATTAGTAAAAAAAGGACTAACAAGTATATATGGATAAACATATAAAATTATTTTTAGCTTACTTCGTTTGCCGCTCTAGGCATGTCAACTACTGGACTAATGTTAACTATCTCAGTAGCAACTTCCTCCTAAAATTTGTATGAAAAATTAGTTTAAGCTTATAGAAAAGAATAACATTAATTCCATATGATAATTATTCTTAACTTACTTCATTTTCTGCTCTCGGCATGTCGAAAATGCACAGGTTGCCGATGTCAAATATACCTATCTCATCACTATCACAAATAACATCCCTGTAAATGATAAGAGTTAGTTCAAGATTCTTGGAGGACAATTAGGATCATGTTAAGGAGAAATATGAAAGGTTAATTTTATACTTGCTAATTAATAGTTATATATAAACAGTTTGGGAAACACATTGATTCACTAGTGGTTATCTACAAAATGCACTCCCTCCTAATTAATAGTTCGCCCTGATCTGTAATATGTTGGGAGTTGTGTAAGTCACAAGTAAGAAGATATCAACGCTTACTCTGTAATTTGGAAATTGCTCTAATAATATAGCTGAAGCTAAGACAATACTAATAATTGTGCATTAACAGTGGTTTTTGTGATGTAATAGTGGAGTCGGACTCAATGGTAATTATAAGAATGATCAATGACTCTAATTCAGCATCCTGGCAAGTTAACTATATTACCAGGAAGATGAAAGAACTGAAGAATCAAACCAACTTTCTATTTCACACAGGATTTAACTCTTCTTCATAGTGTTAAAAGCTTTTTGAAAAATGACATCAAAGGAATTCCCGCGTTCCGGATCAAAGCACAAAGCAAGAATGTGTTGGCCCAAGTGAAGGTTTGTTTTGAAGATTGACAAAGGAAGCGCAGGCACGAACTAGGTCCATCCCTTGTGTGCATACAAATGGGCAAATCTGAGCACGTGTGATGCACATGAAAGAAATAAGCTTAACTTGGTATATTTGATATCTCCTGATCGAAAAAGTTGCATAGTTGATAAGTAGAACGACTTCTTACTCAAAGAGAACACTATCCAAGTTATGGAAGGAGTTGAAAGTTGAAATCAACTAGAACTTTTCCACCAAGGAAGAGTAGCATTAGAACTCTAGTTAGTTCTTCATCTACTAACTCTACAAATTGCAGGATGTTCTCACATTACAGGTGTTGCACAAATGCATAAGTTAAACGTGAATTGAGAGCAAAATAATCTTACATTTCATGTGTGATTCAAGTGTGTAAACCTAAATCTAAATGAATTAGATAGAAGAATCAACATCAAGTTTCTGTCTTTTATTCTAGTTCAATTGTAATAGGTGTTTCATATTGTAACTTTCAGCTTTATTTAGAGGCGATTGTAATAGGTACTCAGAGTATTCATGTTATAGTTAACTTGAAGTTGTCACAATAGTTAGATGCTATTTGCCACAACGGGATTTGAGTTAATCCTAGGCTGACAAAAGTATTTTGTAAATGCAGTTTTTAGCTCAGTGATTTAGTGGAGAGTTTGGGAAGATCCTACTGAGAAGTAGGTCGTGGGGTTTCACCTTTTAAGTCAGGTGTTTGTCACGCAAAATACTTGTGTTTTTTACTTTCCTCATTTACTATTTCTACAATAGTAGGTTAAGGAATACTTAGAAGAACCACGTCCTTCCATAATCAGTTTAAGAGAAAAATTGGATACCACACAAATCACCCCCTTGTGTGGTATTGAAAAATAAACCATCAATTCATATCAAAGCAGGTTATTCTTGAAGAGGCTAACACCTTAGGAACAGATCAAGATGAGCGCACCACCTGGAAACTAGGAAGGGCAATCCACTGATAGGCCTCCACTCTTTAATGGCCAGTACAACTCTTGGTGGAAAAACAAGATGAGAAATCACGTCAGCGGAGAATACTATAAGCTATGGGATATTGTCAATGATGGTCCCCTAGCTACCATGAAGAAGAACGCTGATGGAGTAGATGGGCTAAAAACAAGAGTTGACTGCAATACTGAGGACTTGAGGAAATGAGAAAAGAATGCTAAGGCCAAGAAATGTCTTGTGTGTGGACTTGGTCCAGACGAGTACAGCATAATACAAAGATGTACCGCTGCTAAGGAAATTTGGGACCATTACAAGTGGCTCATGAAGGAACACATCAAGTGAAGAGGTCCAGAGGAACACTACTGTATTCTTAATATGAGAATCTCACCATGAAGAAATGGGGAACCATCCCGGAGATGTATACAAGGTTCACCATACTAATAAATGAACTTAAGTCTTCTGGAATGGTTATTCTTGAAGAAGACAAAGTTGAGAAGATTTTGACAAGGGTTCTTCTAGTCTCTTGGGAAAGCAAAATCACTGCTATTCAGGAATAAAAGAACATTATCACTCTTATGTTGGATGAGCTAATTGAAAATCTCACTACCTATGAACATAGAAGGCAACCAATGACGAAGGATGAACCCAATAAGGAAATGAGCTTGGCACTAAGAATCACTAAAGGTGTTGATCTAGTGGAGCATGAAATGACCATGATCACAAAGGATTTCAAGAAGTACCTAATGAGAAAAAAATTGTCCTTAAAAAACTGGAAGCTACAGAAATCCAATGGTTCTTGAAAGAAAAACCAATGAGGGGTATTACAAGTGTGTGAAGACTGATCACCACATTAGAAACTGCACTCATTGGGAATTTGAATTGAAGAAGGAAATAACTGAACGAAGGAACAAGAAGAAGGAACATGTTCAACCCAAGAAGAACAAAGGATCGACAATGTCTATAGTTGCTGCGTGGAGAGAAAGCTCATATGAGGACTCAGAGGAAGAAGATAGAGATGAACAAACACTTATGGCAATTGGAGAATGCAATGAGGAATCTAAGGTAAGTGCAAGATTAAATTTTTGTCGAAGCAAAGACCATCTAAGTTACTCCTCGATTTCATTAATGAATCTGAGGATCTAAACAAAGAAAAGGAACAACTGTCTAAGGAGTGTGTTTTTTTTAAAGTTAAGTGCAAAAATCTAGAACTTAGGGCTAGTGAAAGTGATAGTAAAATGCTGAGTTAAAGAACCGGGTTCATGAACTTGGCACCATTATCCGAGAGCTAAGATCCAAAAATCCAAACTATGGTAAGATTGTTCACTACAAAAGTGAATGTAATGCAAAATAAAAGGCTAGTCAATAGAATAAAATATTTGTTCAAGGGAAAAGTAGGTTGTCAGGATGGGCCAAAAAGAATTTTATTCACCCTTTTACCTATAGAAAGGGATCCAAACTCGTTTGAGTTCCTATGAAAAACACTGATTTAATTTTGTGGGTCCAAGTGAAGGGGATAAACCAAATATGGTACATAGATAGTGGCTTCTCAAAGCATATGACAGGAAGCAAGAATTAGTTCCTTTCACTTGAGGACCTTAAAGCAGGTAATGTCTCCTTTGAAAATGGGAAGAAATGTGAGATCATTGGGGTTGGAAAGGTATGTAAGACTAATTCTGACTCTATTGAGAATGTCTACTTGATAGATGACCTAAAATACAGCCCAATCATTGTATCACAATGGTGTAATTAAGGCAACTTGGTAGAATACACCTCTACCAAGTATTTTTTTGATAAATCTTACCACTGACAAGATTGTTTTGCAGGGAAAAAAAGTAAATAATATTTACAATGTAGATCTGTCCATAGTTTCAGAATATTAACTCACTTGCTTAAGTGTGTTTGATGATGATCCCCTCCTTTGGCACAAAAGACTAGGACATGTCAGTCTAAGTCAACTCAGCAAACTAGTTTCCAAGGACTTGGTGATAAGACTGCCTAACATTAAGTTCAAGAAAGACAAAGTTTATGAGGCTTATGCAAGGGGAAAGCAAGTAGGATCCTCTTTCAAAAGCAAGAAAATTGTGACGACCCGGCCCGTCGTCACGAGAATTACCATCCCGTTACATTGTATTATCATGTTTTATGCTTTTATATCAGTGTTAGAGTCTATCAGGTGAGTTAGGAGTGATTTGGATTGAAAAAGAGGCATATAGCCTTTTTGAAGGAAGTTTGAATATGGAAAGTCAACCTAGAGTTGACTATTTAGTTATAGTGCTTGAAATAAGATTCTGATGATTTGGTTAGTTCCGGGAGGTGATTTGTGATTTAGGGGAGCGATCGGAATTGAATTTGGAGGTCCGGTGTAGAAATAGGCTTGAATTGGCTAAGGTTGAATTTTGGCGAAATCCGATCGGTAGGTGAGATTTTGATCCGGGGTCGGAATGGAATTCCGACAATTCCTGTAGCTTCGTTATGTGATTTTGGATATGTCCGCAAATTTTCAGATCATTCGGACGTTGTTTAGTCGGGTTTTTGATTGATTGTGTAATTCAGAATGTTTTAGATGAAATCCTAGGCTTGAATCCGCTATAATTCGATGATTTCTGTGTTTAAAGACGTATGTTTTTTATTGGAACAAGTTCGTATCGTGTTTTGGAGTATGTTGGTGGTGTTCAGTGGGGTCCCGGGGCCTCGGGGTGAATTCGGACCATCATCCGGGCACTTTTGAGCTATGAAATCTGCAGAAAATTGCAGCAGCAGTGCAGCAGGGATTTGGCCTTCGCGTTCGTGAGGCTTGAGCCGCGTTCGCGTAGGCTTGGTCAAGTTGGTCATCGCGTTCGCGTACTAGATGTCGCGATCGCGTAGGAGGGGTTTGAAATGAATCGCGTTCGCGTCTGGGCATGTCGCGTTCGCGTAGTACAAAAATCTTGCGGCTGAGGATTTGTTCATCGCGAACGCGTGAAGCGCGTCGCGTTCGCGAAGGGTTAGCCTGGCAAAGCATCGCGGACGTGTGGAGTTGAACGCGAACACGTAGGGTAGTGAGCCTGTCAGTGAATTTAATATCAGAATACAGTCCAGTCGCGGGTTTAAACATCAAACCTCCATTTTTGAGTTCTAGAGAGAGGAAATCACGGGAGATTGCTGGGAATTCATCGGGTATTCGTCGGAGGTAAGTTTTATGGCCTAATTACAATATTTTATCATGAAATCTTTATTTCTCTATAAATGGAAGATTAAAGGGAGATTTTTGCCCTAGGCCTAAATTATAGAAAATCACTGATTTGAGTGGGCAAATGGAGTCCGATTTTGGTAAATTTTATATGCCTAGACTCGTGTTGAGACGAGGGTTCCAAATATGTCACTTCCGTAATTTTTCGAGAAGCGTACCGAAAGTCGGGTTTTGGCAACTTTGTAGTTTTTGGTATAAATTGAGTTGTTTTGACTGGGTATCATCCCATTGGCCTAATTTGATGTATTTCTACTATATTTGATCAAATTCTATGCCTGCAGAGCTTGATTCTCGTGGCAAGGGCATCGCGGATTAGTCGTCGAGCCGAATTGAGGTGAGTAATAGATATGGGTGATGACCAGCGGGTTCGAAACCCCAGTATACCACTTTGTGACGCTGTATAGCGGCGAGACACGTACTCTCTTGTGAGTGAGGGGTCGATTGTGATTTGGGGACTATGGCTTAGTCCGACCTGTTGATATTATATTATGATATTGGCTATTCTTGAGCGGGTGAACCTCCTTCTTGGATGGTTATGTACATTTATGGGCTGTGATCCAGTTATTGGGATCCTGCGAGGATCGTTATCATTGTTCTGTGATATTGACATGCTAGTTTTACTACCGGTCCGTAGCTACTACTGTTATCATGATTTTTCCAATCTCTGGAGCTTTGACATACCGTTTTCAACCGAAAAATGATAAAAGAGTTTTCAAAACTACTTTTGAGCCTGCGAGGCTGCATTTGCATATTAGCTGACTGGTAGTGGATCGGGCTGTGCGCCGCAACGTATATTCATGATATTGTGCTTGGGCTGTAGGAGCCCCTCCGGAGTCTGAACCCCCACAGTGAGCACGAGTACCCAAATTGGATCGGGCTACGCGCCGTAGCCGTCATTTCATGCATTGCATTGCATTTAGCTACATATGATAGCTGTTATACTGTGTTGTTGATACTTGTTGGTACATTAATGTTGATATTAAACTGTTACAGGGTATTGATTACAGCTTTGCATCGTGCTATATTGTAATTTCTTATATACGCTGTCTTACCCCTTTTCATTACCACTTAGTCTGGCAGTACTCATTTTACTCCCTGCACCTTGTGTGCAGATCCAGGTACCTCTCAGCACACCTGATTTGGTAGCCGTTCAGAGGCATATTTGCCGGATAGTTGAGGTAGCTGCAGCGTTTGCAGGACCTGACTTCCCTTCTAGCTGTCTTTTCTCTTTGTATTGCTATTTCTTTCCGCACTGAGTATCTTGTAAACACTATTGCACTTATGATTTCTTAGAGGCTCTTTACTCTTGACCCCTCGGTCTATGGGGAGTTGTTACTATTTTGGACTTGATCCCCGTATTGGTATTCTGTCATTATTGGCTTATTTCTGTTATGCTTAAATTGGATAAAGTGAGCTCATAGCTCCGTGAATGTTGTTAATTGGTCGGGCTGGCCTAGCAGTGTGCTGGGCGCCATCACGACCGGGTTTGGGGTCGTGACAAGTTGCTTCTTGAACTTCAGGAGATATGTCAACATGTGGAGCCGGTTAGTTGAGTCTTGTGGATCGGTACGGGGATGCCTGTACTTATCCTCGGGAGGCTACGAACCTTTAGGAAACACTTCACATTTCTTGAACTCTATCGTGCGATCTTGTTGTTCTCAGAACTGAACTTCTATATTCTATTCTCTCGTAGATGGAGAGAACTCGAGCATCGGGACGAGGTGGTCGACCTCCATTGCCACCTGCTAGATGCCGTGTGAGCGGTCATGGTAGAGGTAGAGGTAGGGCAGCTGAGGCAGTGCCAGCTGACCCGCCCGTTGTACCTACTCAGGAGCAGCCCCAGTGGTTGATGCTCCAGCAGCTCCAGTTCAGGCCCAGATTGTATCTATTGCTATTCCTGGTCTTCAGGAGACTTTGGCCCATATATTATCGGTGTGTTCCGGTTTGGCTTAGGTAGTATCAACTACCGCTACTGCAGCGACATCTCAGACAGGGGGTGGTCAGCAAACCCCTGCAGCTCGCACACCTGAGCAGGTGGTTCAGGGACTTCAGACGCCGGAGGCAGTCCCCGCTCAGGTGGTTGCACCAGTTATTCCTCCAGCTGCACCAGCTCCAGAGCATATGGTTCAGGTTATGCCCGACGACGAGCAGCATCGTCTAGAGAGGTTTGGTAGACTCCAGCCACCCCATTTCAGTGGCGCTGAGGGTAATGATGCCTAGGGTTTCTTAGATAAGTGCCAGAGGATGCTACGTACAGCTGATATTCTTGAGTCCAGCGGAGTTTCATTCACTACTTTTCAGTTTACTGGTCCCGCATTCGATTGGTGGGAGGCATTTGAGAGGCGTATGCCTGCGGGAGTAGCACCTCTCACATGGAAGTAGTTTCCTACTCTCTTCCTAGAGAAGTATGTACCTCAGTCCCGTCGTGAGGAGCTTCGTCGCCAGTTTGAGTGGTTGGTTCGGGGCGACATGTCAGTGACCCAGTATGAGCTGAGATTCACACAGTTGGCTAGGCATGCCACATGGATGATCCCTACTGATAGGGAGAGGATTAGGAGGATCATTGACGGCCTCAACTACTCCATTCGCATTCTTATGACCAGAGAGAGAGTTCCATCGTCATCATTTGAGCAGGTTGTGGATATGGCACACTCCATTAAGGCGGATGGTCACCGAGAGAGAGAGGAGCGGGAGACCAAGAGGCCTCGTGGTTCTGGTAGCTTCAGTGGTGCTCCATCTAGAGGGCATTTTCAGCAGGGCAGAGGTCGCTCATTTAGACCTTCTCATTTAGGCCGCCCTGAGCAGAGCGGAGTTCCTTCTGGTCGTGGTCGACAGGTATTCCAGTAGGGCCAGTCTTCACTTAGTGCCCTCTCAGCCCAGAGTGCAACACCTACTCCTTCAGCCCAGGGTTCTTCTACGGCGAGGGGTTCCCTTCAGTCCCCTTCTCCAGCACCAGGTACTTGTTATGAGTGTGGTGAGTTTGGCCACATGAGGAGGCAGTGCCCTCGACTCCGTAGGGACAAGGCTTAGTAGAGGGATCATCCCTCCTCTTCAGCACCATCTCAGGCTAGTAGAGGCGGAGGTCAGTCTTCTCATGGTCGCTCCAGAGGCGAGGAGAGATCCGGTGGAGGCCAGGCGTGATTCTATGCACTCCCCGACAGGCGTGATGCAGTTGCCTCCGATGTAGTGATTACATGTATCATTTCTGTCTGTCACAGAGATGCCTCTGTTCTATTTGATCCAGGGTCCACACACTCATACGTGTCCTCTTATTTTGCACATTATTTGGGTGCAACTCGTGGTAGTCTTGATTTACCTATTCATGTATCCACCCTCGTGGGTGATACGATTGTTGTGGATCATGTTTATAGATCTTGTGTTATTTCTATTGGGGGTCTGGAGACCCAGGCGGATCCGTTATTGTTAGGGATGGTGGACTTTGATGTGATATTGGGTATAGACTGGTTGTCTCTGTACCATGCTATATTGGACTATCATGCTAAGACAGTTGTCACCTATCCCCGGTATTCCTCAGATAGAGTTGCGGGGTTCGACCTGATTTCGTCCCTAGCCGTGTTATTTCGTTCTTAAAGGCTTAGAGAATGGTTGAAAATGGGTGTTTGTCGTATTTAGCATTTGTGAGGGATGTGGGAGCTGAGTCTCCTAGCATTGATATATGTACCTGTTGTGAGGGACATTCCAGATGTATACCCCTCAGACCTACCGTGCATGCCGCCGGACAGGGATATTTATTTTGGCATTGACTTCGTGCTGGGCACTCAGCCCATTTCTATTCCTCCTTATCGGATGGAACCAGCTGAGTTGAAGGAATTGAAAGAACAGCTTCAGGAGCTTTTGGATAAGTGATTCATTCGCCCTAGTGTGTCCCCGTGGGGTGCACCGGTGTTATTTGTTAAGAAGAAAGATGGTTCCATGCGGATGTGTATTGATTATCGACAATTGAACAAGGTAACAATGAAGAACAAGTACCCTCTACCGCGCATTGATGATTTGTTTGATCAGTTACAGGGTGCGAGAGTGTTCTCTAAGATTGATCTTCGTTCGGCCTATCATCAGCTGAAGATCAGGGACTCTGATATTATGAAGACTGCATTCAGGACCAGATATGGTCACTATGAGTTTCTTGTGATGTCTTTTGGGCTAACCAACGCCCCAGCAACATTCATGCATCTGATGAACAGTGTGTTCAGGCCCTATTTGGATTCATTTGTGATTGTGTTCATTGATGACATTCGAGTCTACTCCCGTAGTCAGGAGGAGCATGCTCGGCATTTGAGTATTGTGTTGCAGAGATTGAGGGAGGAGAAGCTATATGCTAAATTCTCCAAGTGCGAGTTTTGGCTCGAGTCAGTAGCATTTCTGGGTCATGTGGTGTCTCGTGATGGTATTAAAGTTGATACGAAGAAGATAGAGGCTGTGCAGAGTTGGCCTAGACCGTCCTCAGCTACAGAGATTCGGAGCTTTCTTGGCTTGGCAGGATACTACCGCCGGTTTGTTCAGGGATTTTCATCCATTGCTTCTTCTTTGACTAATTTGACTCAGAAAGGTGCACCATTCGTGTTGTCGGATGAGTGCGAGGAGAGCTTTTAGAAGCTCAAGACAGCTTTGACCACAGCTCCAGTGTTAGTGTTGCCATCAGCTTCAGGTTCATATACTGTTTATTGTGATGCCTCGAGAGTGGGGATAGGTGGTGTGTTGATGCAGGAAGGTAAGGTGATTGCTTATGCTTCTCGGCAGTTGAAGCCACATGAGAAGAACTATCATGTTCATGATTTGGAGCTAGCCGCCATTGTTCATGCCTTGAAGATTTGGAGGCACTATTTGTACGGCGTGTCTTGTGAGGTGTATACCGACCATCGTAGTCTCCAGCACTTGTTCAAACAGAAAGACCTTAATTTGAGACAGCGGAGATGGCTTGAGTTGCTTAAGGATTATGACATTACTATTCTATATCATCCGGGAAGGCCAATGTGGTGGCCGATGCTTTGAGCCGGAAGGCGGTCAGTATGGGGAGCTTGGCATATATTCCAGCCTGAGGAGAGATCATTTGCTTATGATGTTCAGGTGCTAGCCCATCGGCTAGTGAGGTTAGACATTTCACAGCCCAGCAGGGTGTTGGCTTGTGTTGTATCTCGGTCTTCTCTATTTGATCGTATTCGTGAGCGCCAGTATGATGATCCACACTTGGTTGTCCTTAAGGATAGAGTTCAGCATGATGATGCTAGAGATGTCACCATTGATAGTGACGGCATATTGAGGATGCAGGGCCGGATATGTGTGCCCAATGTTGATGGCCTTCGTGAGTTGATTCTTGGAGGAGGCCCATAGCTCGCGGTATTCTATCCATCCAAGAGCCGCGAAGATGTACCAAGACTTGAAACAATACTATTAGTGGAGAAAGATGAAGATGGACATTGTCAGACATGTAGCACGGTGCCTCAACTGTCAGCAGGTTAAGTACAAGCATCAGAGGCCCGGTGGCGTATTTCAGTGCATTGATATTCCCAAGTGGAAGTGGGAAAGGATCACTATGGACTTTGTTAGTTGACTCCCTCGGACAGCGAGGAAGTTTGATTCAGTTTGGGTGATTGTGGATAGGCGGACCAAGTCAGCTCACTTCATTCCTGTGTGTACCACCTACTCCTCGGAGCGATTAGCTGAGATATTTATTCGCGAGATCGTTAGATTGCATGGAGTCCTAGTTTCTATTATATCAGACAGAGGTACACAGTTTACTTCACTGTTCTGGAGGACATTTCAGCGGGAGTTGGGCTCCCAGGTTGAGTTGAGTACTGCATTCCATCCTCAGACGGACGGACAGTCCGAGCGTACTATTCAGATCTTGGAGGATATGTTGAGAGCTTGTGTGATTGACTTCGGTGGTTCATGGGCTCATTACTTGCCTCTCGCAGAGTTTCCCTACTACACCAGCTACCAATCCAATATTCAGATGGCGCCGTATGAGGCTTTATATGGGAGATGGTGTAGATCTCCAGTTGGTTGGTTTGAGCCCGGTGAGGCAAGGTTATTGGGCATAGAGTTAGTCCAGGATGCTTTGGATAGGGTGAAGGTAATTCAGGAGAGACTTCGCACTGCTTAGTGGAGCTAGAAGAGTTATGCGGACTGGAAGGTTCGAGATGTGTCTTATTCTGTGGGTGAGAAAGTCTTACTGAAGGTTTCGCCGATGAAGGGCGTCATGAGATTTGGGAAGAAAGGAAAGCTCAGTCCGAGATTTATTGGCCCTTTTGAGATCCTCAGGAGAATTGGAGAGGTGGTGTATATGATTGCTTTGCCACCCAGTCTATCAGGAGTTCATATAGTGTTTCTCGTGTCCATGCTCCGGAAGTATGTTGGCGACCCATCGCATGTGTTGGACTTTTGCACTATTCAGCTTGATGATGACTTGACCTATGATGTGGAGCCTATAGCTATTTTGGGTCGTCGGGTGAGAAGATTGAGGTCCAAGGATATTGCATCAGTTAAGGTTAGGTGGAGAGGTCGACCCGTGGAGGAGGCCACTTGGGAGATCGAGCGGGAGATGCGGAGCAGATATCCTCACTTGTTTGAGTCTTCAGGTATGTTTCTTGACCCGCTCGAGGACGAGCGTTTGCTTAAGTGGGGGAGAATGTGATGACCCAGCTCGTCGTCACGAAAATTACCACCCGGTTACCTTGTATTATCATGTTTTATGCTTTTATATCAGTGCTAGAGTATATCGGGTGAGTTAGGAGTGATTTGGATTGAAAATGAGGCATATAGCCTTTTTGATGGAAGCTTCAATATGGAAATTCAACATGGAGTTGACTATTTAGTTAGAGTGCTCGGAATCAGATTCTAATGATTTGGTTAGTTCCGGGAGGTGATTTTTGACTTAGGGGAGCAATCGGAATTGAATTTGGAGGTCTGGTGTAGAAATAGGCTTGAATTGGGTAAGGTTAAATTTTGGCGAAATCCGATCAGTAGGTAAGATTTTGATCCTTGGGTCGAAATGGAATTCTGACAATTTTTGTAGCTTCGTCATGTGATTTTGGATATGTCGGCAAATATTTATGTTATTCGGACGTCGTTTGGTCGGGTTTTTGATTGAATGTTAGTTTCGGGAGTTTAGAGTATGTTGGTCATTTTCGTTGGGGTCCCGGGGGCCTCGGGGTGAATTCGAACCATCATCCGGGCACTTTTAAGCTATGAAATCGGCAGCAAATTGCAGCAGCAGTGCAGCAGGGATTTGGCCTTTCCGTTCGCGAGGCTTGAGTCGCGTTCGCGTAGGCTTGGTCAAGTTGGTCATCGATTTCGCGTACTGGATGTCACGATCGTGTACTGGATATCACGATCGCGTAGGAGGGGTTTGGGATGCATCGCGTTCGCGTCTGGGCATGTCGCGTTCGCGTAGTACAAAAATCTGGCGGCTGTGGATTTTTTCATCGCGAACGCGTGAAGCGCGTCACGTCCGCGAAGGGTTAGCCTGGAAAGGCATCGCGGACGCGTGGAGTTGCACGCGAACGCGTAGAGTAATGAGTCTGTCAGTGAATTTAATATCAGAACACAGCCCAGTCGCGGGTTTAAACATAAAACCTCCATTTTTGAGTTCTAGAGAGAGGAAATCACGGGAGATTGCTGGGAATTCATCGGGTATTCGTCGGAGGTAAGTTTTATGGCCTAATTACAGCATTTTATCATGAAATCTTTGGGTATTTCTCTGTAAATGGAAGATTAAAGGGGGATTTTTGCCCTCGGCCTAAATTATAGAAAATCACTTATTTGAGTGGGCAAATGGAGTCCGATTTTGGTAAATTTTATAAGCCTAGACTCGTGCTGATACGAGGGTTCCGAATATATGACTTTCGTAAATTTTTTCGAGAAGCGTACCGAAAGTCGGGTTTTGGCAACTTTGTAGTTTTTGGTGTAAATTGAGTTGTTTTGACTGGGTATCATCCCATTGGCCTAATTTGATGTATTTTCACTATATTTGATCAGATTATATGCCTGCAGAGCTTGATTCTCGTGGCAAGGGCATCGCGGATTAGTCGTCGAGCCGAATTGAGGTGAGTAATGGATGTGGGTGATGACCAGCGGGTTCGAAACCCCGGTATACCACTTTGTCACGCTGTATAGCGGCGAGACACACACTCTCTTGTGAGTGCTGGGTCGATTGTGATTCGGGGACTATGGCTTAGTCCGACCTGTTGATATTATATTATGATATTGGCTATTCTTGAGCCGGTGAACCTCCTTCTCGGATGGTTGTGTACATTTATGGGCTGTGAGCCAGTTATTAGGATCCTGCGAGGATCGTTATCATTGTTCCGTGATATTGACATGCTAGTTTTACTACCGGTCTGTACCTACTACTGTTATCATGATTTTTCCAATCTCTGGAACTTTGAAATACCGTTTTCAACTGAAATGATAAAAGAGTTTTCAAAATTACTTTTGAGCCTGCGAGGTTGCATTTGCATATTAGCTGACTGGTAGTGGATCGGGTTGCGCGCTGCAGCGTATATTCTTGATATTGTGCTTGGGCTGTAGGAGCCCCTGCGGAGTCTGAACCCCCACAGTGAGCAAGGGTACCCAAATTGGATCGGGCTACACGCCGTAGCGGTCATTTCATGCATTGCATTGCATTTAGCTACATCTGATAGCTGTTATACTGTGTTGTTGATACTTATTGGTACATTACTGTTGATATTGAACTGTTACAGGGTATTGATTACAGCTTTACATAGTGCTATATTGTGATTTCTTATCTACGTTTTCTTACCCCTGTTCATTACCACAGAGTCTGGCAGTACTCATTTTACTCCCTGCACCTTGTGTGCAGATCCAGGTACCTCTCAGTAGACCTGATCCGGTAGCAGTTCAAAGGCATATTTGCAGGATAGTTGAGGTAGCTGCAGTATCCGCATAACCTGACTTCCCTTCTAGCTGTCTTTTCTCTTTGTATTGCTATTTCTTTTCGCACTGAGTATCTTTTAAACACTATTGTACTTATGATTTCTTAGATGCTCTTGACTCTTAACCCCTCGGTCTATGGGGAGTTGTTACTATTTGGGACTTGATCCCCGTATTGGTATTCTGTCATTATTGGTTTATTTTTGTTATGCTTAAATTGGATAAAGTGAGCTCTCAGCTCCGTGGATGTTGTTAATTGGTCGGGTTGGCCTAGCAACGTGCTGGGCACCATCACGACCGGGTTTGGGGTCGTGACAAAAATGGTAAGTACCACTACAACGATGGAATGGTGTTGAATGTGAAAATACGAAATTTGCTGAATTTTATGGTGTGCATGGCATAGATAATAACTTTTCTGCACGTAGGACTCCACAACAAAATTGTGTAGGTGAAAGAAAGAATAGAACATTAGAAGAAATGACTATGACTATGCGTCTTTCGAGTAAACTCCCTCATAGTTTCTGGGCAGAAGCTGCGAACACTGCATGTTACGTCATGAATAGGTGCATGACCAGACCTCCTGTTGAGAAGACTCCATATGAGTTACTTAAAGGGAGAGAGCATCTTAGGGCATTTGGATGCAAAATGCTTTTTGCATAATAATGACAGACTCCCTAGATAAGTTTGATCCCAAAAGTTATGAGGGAGTATTCTTGAGATATTCTTCACATAGAAAGGCTTATAAAGTATACAAAAAAGAACTATGTGTGTAGAAGAAAGTGCACATGCGGTTTTTGATGAAAATATAGCCCAGGCTGAAGCTACACCAGAAGAAGGAACAGATGATGGAACAAGTTCTTTTATCTAGGGCAACCTGACATGGGGAACTAAACAAAGAGGTACTGTATCTAATACATCAATGGAACCTGTCCATGAGCCTGTTCCCCAGAAACAAAACATTGGAGAAACATCAAGTGGAAACCAGTTGGTTGTGAAACCTTACAAGTACCAATGTTCTCATCCTAATTTAGAATATTAATTTAATTAAGCATTTAATTATGCTTTGTGAAAAATAAAAAATGTACCTGGGAAGTTGTACTGCTAGAGCAGTGCTACTAGCTGCGTCTGAAGCTGCAGGAGGGGTGCTAACACTCTCGCTAGCTTCAGAAACTATTTCCTGCTAAAAGATTTATATTTTTATTTTTAAAATTAGTAAAAAAAGGACTAATAAGTATATATGGATAAAAACATAAAATTATTCTTAGCTTACTTCGTTTGCCGGTCTAGGCATGTCAACTGGACTAATGCTAACTATCTCAGTAGCAACTTCCTCCTAAAATTAGTATGAAAAATTAGTTCAAGCTTATAGAAAAAATAAAAAATAACATGATAATTATTCATAACTTACTTGATGTTCTGGCCTAGGCATGTCGAAAATACACATGCTACCGATGTCAAATATACCTATGTCATCACTATCAGTAATAACATCCCTGTAAGTGATAAGTGTTAATTCAAGATTCTTAGAGGACAATTAGTAAAACGAATTTTACTCAAACAAAATATATCACCAAAATATGATTCTTTTGATACTTCCTTACACTACAAGGTGCTCAACAAATAGCGTAGATCATGTTAATGAGAAATGATTGACTTTAGTATGATTGTAACACTTCTTTTTAACTTTTTGCAAACTTATAGTATTATTCAAATGTAAAAGGGAAGGAGGCTTGGACAAATATACAGTCTCATTTCTTTGTAATTATGCTGAACTAATATAGAGGTTGGATCTCAAACCCGACCCCGACTACAATGGTGATTCTTGGAAAGGAAAAATTAGGGTCGTTACAGATAGCGGTACATTGTAGCACGAATCAAAGACTTGTTACTTTCAGAGTAAAAGTGGAACATATAACATTAGCTGGAAGGTTGATGAAGGGAATAGGCTATTTTAATTTGGTGGGATAATTGGACCTGTAAAGGGTCAATATTCCATGTTAAGGAGGTTGACATATGCTTTGACGGAGGACAAATTAAAGCCATAGGGTATTCTATCACCCCAAATGTCCTTTTTCTCCTGTACTTCTGCTCATGATACTTTTAGAAAGAGAATGAACATTGTTTCTAGATGCAGGGATCCAACTGCAGATCATAGTCTCACTGAGTTGGTTTTATTTATTAGTATATTGAGTAGATCTGTTATTCGCAGTGTGCTACCAATGTTTTGGTGAACTGTGTAGATCATAAAAGCCTAGCTATTGCATGCTGGTCTTTAGTGGCTAGTGGAGAGAAGAAGGAAATTTGGTAGTAATAGGTATTATTATTATATGGAATAGGTTTTAATTTGCATGCGGTCTAGCTATTGTAGTAGTTGGTATTTGTCAATTATGGAGGATTTTTTTTATTAATTTCATTTCCTATTTCTTAAGATCTCTAAGTCACCCAAACTCAAGTCAAGTTACGTATTAATTAGGTAATAAAATAATTAAGCAGTATGATAGTTTACAAATGTACCTTTCATGCTGTGAAAACATGTCGAAAATGCAGATGCCACCGATTTTGAATAAGTGATCACTATCTGCAACATCCCTGTAATATAAAAAACTATACAAGTTAGTTCATAAGATAACTACACTTTTGAGCTATATTCCTGATATAGAAGAAAGTAGCCTTTAGCAACTACTACGAAAGTTATCTCTTAAGTAAAGGGTACTACTCCCTCTGTTTCTGTTTTTGTGAACCTATTTTTTTTTTGGTCCGTTACAAAAAGAATGAACCCTTTCTGAATTTGTTAACCATTTAGGTTAAACTTAAAACTCTACCCTTAATGAGAATTTTTTATAACCACACGGATACACTGGGCCCCATTTGGACTTGTTTAGGACCAAAAATTCAAAAAGACTTTATTTTTTTTTTAAACTCTGTACCCAATCAAATAGGTTCATATAAATTGGAACGGAGGAAGTAGCTAATAGTTCTATAAAAGGTTCTCTTGATAATGAACACATTAGTAAATTGATTTTTGCTCAAACTATATGGAGAAGTCATTATTCTTTTATATTTCGTTTAACATTTCCAATGTCCTAAGATCTCTAAGTCACCCAAACTCAAGTCAAATTACGTATTGATTAGATAATAAAATAATTAAGTAGTATGTTAATTTACAAATGTACCTCTCATGCTGTAAAGACCTGTCGAATATGCAGATGCCACCGATAATGAATAAGTGATCACTATCAGTAACATCCCTGTAATATAAAAAACTATACAAGTTAGTTCATAAGATAACAACGCTTACTCTGTAATTTGGAAATTGCTCTAATAATATAGCTGAAGCTAAGACAATACTAATAATTGTGCATTAACAGTGGTTTTCGTGATTTAATAGTGGAGTCGGACTCAATGGTAATTATAAGAATGATGAGTGACTCTAATTCAGGATCCTGGCAAGTTAACTATATTACTAGGAAGATGAAAGAACTGAAGAATCAAACCAACTTTCTATTTCACACACAATTTAACTCTTCTTCGTAGAGTTAAAAGCTTTTTGAATAATGACATCAAAGGAATTCCCGCGTTCCGGATCAAAGCACAAAAAAAGAATGTGTTGGCCCAAGTGAAGGTTTGTTTTGAAGATTGACAAAGGATGCACAAGCACGAACCAGGTCCATCCCTCCAGTTCCATCCGTTGTGTGCATACAAATGGGCAGATCCGAGCATGTGTGATGCACGTGAAAGAAATAAGCTTAACTTGATATATTTGATATCTCCTTATCGAAAAAGTTGCATAGTTGATAAGGAGAATGACTTCTTACACAAGAGAACACTATCCAAGTTATGGAAGGAGTTGAAATTTGAAATCAACTAGAACTTTTCCACCAAGGAAGAGTAGCATTAGAACCTAGTTAGTTCTTCATCTACTAACTTTACAAATTGCAGGATGTTCTCACATTACAGGTGTTGCACAAACGCATAAGTTAAACGTGAATTGAGAGAAAAATAGCCATGCATTTCATGTGTGATTCAAGTGTGTAAACCTAAATCTACATGAATAAGATAGAAGAATCAGCATCAAGTGTTTGTCTTTTATACTAGTTCAATTGTAATAGGTGTTTTCATATTGTAACTTTCAGCTTTATCTAGAGGCGATTGTAATAGGTACTCAGAGTATTCAAGTTATAGTTAACTTGAAGTTGTCACAATAGTTAGAGGTTGTTTGCCACAACGGGATTTGAGTAAATCCTAGGTTGACAAAAGTGTTTTGTAAATGCAGTTTTTAGCTCTATGATTTAGTTGAGAGTTTGGGAAAATCCTACTAAGAAGTAGGTCGTGCGGTTTCACCTTTTGAGTCAGGTGTTTGTCACGCAAAATACTTGTATTTTTTGCTTTCCTTATTTACTATTTCTACAATAGTAGGTTCAGGAACACTTAGAAGAACCAGGTCCTTCCATAATCAGTTTAAGCAAAAAATTGGACACCACACAAATCACCCTCTTGTGTGGTACTGAAAAATAAACCATCAATTCATATCAAAGCAGGTTATTCTTGAAGAGGCTAACACCTTAGGAACAGATCAAGATAAGCGCACCACTTGGAAACTGGGAAGAGCAATCCACTGATAGGCCTCACTCTTTAATGGCCAGTGCTGCTCTTGGTGGAAAAACAAGATGAGAAATCACATCAACGGATAATACTATAAGCTATGGGATATTATCACTGATGGTCCCTAGCTACCATGAAGAAGAATGTTGAAGGAGTAGATGCGCTAAAATCAAGAGTTGCTATACTAAGGACTTGAGGAACTGAGAAAAGAATGCTATGGCCAAGAAATGTCTTGTGTGTGGACTTGGTCCAGACGAGTATAACATAATGCAAAGATATACCACTGCTAAGGAAATCTGAGACAATTTACAAGTGGCTCATGAAGGAACACCTCAAGTGAAGAGGTCCATAGGAACACTGCTGTATTCTCAATATGAGAATGTCACCATGAAGAAAGGGGAAACCATCCAGGAGATGTATACAAGGTTCACCATACTGACAAATAAACTTAAGTCTCTTGGAATGGTTATCCTTGAAGAAGACAAAGTTCAGAAGATTTTGACAAGGGTTCTTCTAGTCTCTTGGGAAAGCAAAATCACTGCTATTCGGGAATAAAAGAACATTGTCACTCTTATATTGGATGAGCTAATTGAATGTCTCACTGCCTATGAACATAGAAGGCAACCAATGACGAATGATGAACCCAACAAGGAAATGAGCCTGGCACTCAGAATCATTGAAGGTGTTGATCTAGAGGAGGATGAAATGTCGATGATCACAAAGGACTTCAAGAAGTACCTAATGAGAAAAAATGGTGCTTCAAGAAGTAGAAGCTACAGAAAACCATGAGTTCGTGAAAGAAAAACCAATGAGGGGTGTTACAAGTGTGTGAAGACTGATCCCCACATTAGAAACTGCACTCATTGGGAATTTGAATTGAAGAAGGATGTAACTGAACGAAGGAACAATAAGAAGGAACATGTTCAACCCAAGAAGAACAAAGGATCGATAATGTCTATAGTTGTTGCCTAGAGAGAAAGCTCAGATGAGGACTCAAAGGATGAAGATTGAGATGAAAAAACACTTACGGAAATTGGAGAATCCGATGAGGAATCTGAGGTAAGTGCAAGATTAAATTTTTGTCGAAGGAAAGACCATCTGAGTTACTCCTCGATTTCATTGATGAATTTGAGGATCTAAATAATGAAAAGGAGCAACTGTCTAAGGTGCATGTGTTTTTTAAAGCTAAGTTCAATAATCTAGAACTTATGGCAAGTGAAAGTGATTGTAAAAATGCTGAGTTAAAGAACCGGGTTCTTGAACTTGGCACCATTATCCGAGAGCTAAGATCTGAAACTCCAAAACTAAAATTAGGAACATGTGAAAAGAACGTTGATCATACACAACTCACATTATAAGAAAACCTAGGAATAATGAAAGACGAGTTATACAAAAGATATGAGCACATAAGAGTCCTTAAGGAGAATCTAAGAAAGGTTAACCACCAGCTAGATAGAAACTATAAATGGAATAGGTCCTCCAATGCACTTTCATGGGTACAAGAACACCATTGTAGCGATAAGAGAGGACTTGTCTACGGGGCCCCTGCACCTAAGTGATATCCCAAAATCAAGTACCTCACACTTCCTGAGAACAGAATCTACACACACTATGGTAAGATTGGTCACTACAAAAGTGAATGTAATGCAAAATAAAAGACTAGTCAAAAGAATAAAATATTTGTTCAAGGGAAAAGTAGGTTGTCACGATGGGCCAAAAAGAATTTGAATCACCATTTTGCCTATAGAAAGGGATCCAAGCTCATTTGAGTTCCTATGACAAACCCTGATTTCCTTTTGCGGGTACAAGTGAAGGGGAGAAACCAAATATGATCCATGGATAGTGGCTTCTCAAAGCATATGACAGGAAGCAAGAATTAGTTCCTTTCACTTGTGGACCTTAAAAGAGGTAATGTGCCTTTGAAAATGGGAAGAAAAGTGAGATCATCGGGGTTGGAAAGGTAGGTAAGACTAATTATAACTCTATTGAGAATGTCTAATTGATAGATGACCTAAAATACAGCCCAATCATTGTATCACAATGATGTAATTGAGGCAACTAGGTATAATTCACCTCTACCAAATATTTTTTTATAATTCTTACCACTGACAAGATTGTTTTCCGGGGAAACAGAGTAAATAATATTTACATTGTAGATCTGTCCACAGTTTCATAATATGAACTCACTTGCTTAAGTGTGCTTGATGATGATCCCTCCTTTGGCACAAAAGACTAGGACATGTCAGTCTAAGTCAACTCAGCAAACTAGTTTCCAAGGACTTGGTGATAAGACTCCCTAACATTAAGTTCAAGGAAGACAAAGTTTATGAGGCTTATGTAAGGGGAAAGCAAGAAGGATCCTCTTTTAAAAGCAAGAAAATGGTAAGTACCACTAGAACGATGGAATGGTGCTGAATGTGAAAATACTAAATTTGCTGAATTTTATGGTGTGCATAGCATAGTTAATAACTTTTCTGCACGTAGGACTCCACAACAAAATAGTGTAGTTGAAAGAAAGAATAAAACATTAGAAGAAATGGCTATGACTATGCTTCTTTCGACTAAACTCCCTCATAGTTTTTGGGCAGAAGTTGTGAACAATGCATGTTACATCATGAATAGTTGCATGACCAGACCTCTTGTTGAGAAGACTCCCTATGAGTTACTTAAAGGGAGAGATCATCTTAGGGTTTTTTGATGCAAATTCTTTTTGCATAATAATGACAGACTCCCTAGGTAAGTTTGATACCAAAAGTTACGAGGGAGTATTCTTGAGATATTCTTCACATAGAAAAGCTTATAAAGTATACAACAAAAGAACTATGTATGTAGAAGAAAGTGTACATGTGGTTTTTGATGAAACTAACATTCTTTCTGAGAGACAAGAACATGATGATGAAGCTATTGGGCTGCTAAGAAATTTAAATGAAAATATAGCCCAGGCTGAAGCTGCACCAGAAGAAGGAACAGGTGATGGAACAGGTTCTTTTATCTAGGGCAACTGAACAAAGAGGTACTGAATCTAATACCTCAATGGAACCTGTCCATGAGCTTGTTCCCCACAAACAAAACATTGGAGAAACATCAAGTGGAAACCAGTTGGTTGTGAAACCTTACAAGTACTAATGTTCTCATCCTAATTTAGAATATTAATTTAATTAAGCATTTAATTATGCTTTGTGAAAAATAAAAAATGTACCTGGGAAGCTGTACTGCTAGAGCAGTGCTACTAGCTGCGTTTGAAGCTGTAGGAGGGGTGCTAACACTCTCGCTAGCTTCAGAAACTATTTCCTGCTAAAAGATTTATATTTTTATTTTTAAAATTAGTAAAAAAAGGGACTAACAAGTATATATGGATAAAAATATAAAATTATTCTTAGCTTACTTCGTTTGCCGGTCTAGGCATGTCAACTGGACTAATGCTAACTATCTCAGTAGCAACATCCTCCTAAAATTTGTATGAAAAATTAGTTTAAGCTTATAGAAAAAAATAAAAAATAACATGATAATTATTCGTAACTTACTTCATTTTCTGGCCTCGGCATGTCGAAAATACACATGCCACCGATGTCAAATATACCTATGTCATCACTATCAGTAATAACATCCCTGTAAGTGATAAGTGTTAGTTCAAGATTCTTAGAGGACAATTAGTAAAACGAATTTTATTCAAACTAAATATATCACCAAAAAATATTTCTTTTGATACTTCCTTACACTACAAGATGCTCAACAAATAGCGTAGATCATGTAAAGGAGAAATGATTGACTTTAGTATGATTGTAACAATTCTTTTTAACTTTTTGCAAATTTATTGTATTATTCAAATGTAAAAGGGATTGAGGCAAGGACAATTATACAGTCTCCTTTATTTATAAATATGCTGAACTAATATAGAGGTTGGACCTCAAACCCAACCCCGACTACAATGGTGATTCTTGGAAAGGAAAAATTAGGGTCGTTACAGATAGCGATACATTGTAGCACGAATCAAAGACTTGTTACAATCAGAGAAAAAGTGGAACATATAACATTAGCTGGAAGGTTGATGAAGGGAATAGGCTATTTTAATTTGGTTGGATATTCCATGTTAAAGAGGTTGACATATGCTTTGACGGAGGAGAAATTAAAGACATATGGTATTCTATCACCCCAAATGTCCTTCTTCTCCTGTTCTTCTGCTCATAATACTTTTAGAAAGAGAATGAACATTGTTTCTAGATGCAGTGATCCAACTGCAGATCATAATCTCACTGAGTTGGTTTTATTTATCTGTATATTGAGTAGATCTGTTATTTGCAGTGTGCTACCAATGTTTTGGTGAACTGTGTAGATCATAAAAGCCTAGCTATAACATGCTGGTCTTTAGTGGCTAGTGGAGTGAAGTAGGAAATTTGGTAGTAATAGGTATTGTTATTATATGGAATAGGTTTTGCATGCAGTCTAGCTATTGTAGTAGTTGGTATTTGTCAATTATGGAAGATTTTTTTTTTAATTTCATTTCCTATTTCCTAAGATCTCTACGTCACCCAAACTCAAGTTAAATTACGTATTGATTAGGTAACAAAATAATTAAGCAGTATGATAATTTACAAATGTACCTTTCATGCTGTGAAAACATGTCGAAAATGCAGATGCCACCGATTTTGAATAAGTGATCACTATCTGCAACATCCCTGTAATATATAAAACTATACAAGTTATTACATAAGATAACTACACTTTTGACCTATATTCCTAATATTGAAAAAAGTAGCATTTAGCAACTACTAAGAAAGTTATCTCTTAAGTAAATGGCACTAGCTAATAGTTCTATAAAAGGTTCTCTTGAGAATGAACACATTTCTAAATTGATTTTTGCTCAAACTATATGGAGAAGTCATTATTCTTTTGTATTTCATTTGACATTTCCTATGTCCTATGATCTCTAAGTCACTCAAACTCAAGTCAAATTACATATTGATTAGATAATAAAATAATTAAGCAGTATGATAATTTAGAAATGTACCTTTCATATTGTGAAGCGTCAAAAATGCAGATGCCAGCAATGTTGAGTATGAGATCACTATCTGTAACATCCCTATAATATAAAAGACGATACAAGTTAGTAATAAGATAACAACACTATTGACCTATATTCCTGATATATAAAAGAAAGTAGCCTTTAGCAACTACTAAGAAAGTTATCTCCAAAGTAAAGGGTAATAGCGAATAGTTCTATAAAAGGTTATATTGACAATGTACACATTTGTGAATTGATTTTTGCTCAAACTATATGGAGAAGTCATAATTCTTTTGTATTTCATTTCCTATGTCCTAAGATCTCTAAGTCACTCAAACTCATGTCAAATTACGTATTGACTAGATAACAAAATGATTAAGGAGTATGATAATTTACAAATGTACCTCTCATGCAATGAAGAGTCAAAAATGCAGATGCCGGCAATATTGAGTATGAGTTCACTATCTGCAATATCCCTGTAATATAAAAGACGATACAAGTAACTACACTTTTGACCTATATTCTTGATATAGAAGAAAGTAGCCTTTAGCAACTACTAAGAAAGTTATCTCTTAAGTAAAGAGTACTAGCTAATAGTTCTATAAACGGTTCTCTTGACAATGAACACATTTGTAAATTGATTTTTTCTCAAACTATACGGAGAAGTCATTATTCTTTTGTGTTTCATTTCCTATGTCCTAAGATTTCAAAGTCACTCTAACTCAAGTCAAATTACGTATTGATTAGATAATAAAATAATTAAGCAATATGATAATTTACAAATGTACCTCTCATGCTGTAAAACATCGAAAATGCAGATGCCAGCAATGTTGAGTATAATATCACTATCTACAACATCCCTGTAATATAAAAGAGTATACAAGTTAGTTCATATGATAACTACATAGGACAGTGAACACATTTGTGTAAATTTAGTTTTACTCAAACTATATGGAGAAGTAATTATTCTTTTGTATTTCATTTCCTATGTTGTATGATTTCTAAGTCACTCTAATTCAAGTCAAATGACGTATTGATTAGATAATAAAATAATTAAACAATATGATAAATTTATAAATGTACATCTCATGTTGTAAAGTATCTGCAGATATGTCGAAAATGCAGATGCCAGCAATGTCGAATATGAGCTCACTGTCTGTAATATCCCTGTAACATAAAAGACGATAACCGCAATTCATAAAATAACTTAGAGGAAAATAAGTACATTTATAAAATTTTACTCAAACTAAGGGAAAATTAATTATTCTTTTGAATATTACTTCCTATGACCTAAGATTTCTATATCACTCAAATCCAAGTCAAATGACGTATTAATTAGATAATAATATAATTAAGCAGTATGATAATTTATAAATGTACCTCTCATGATGTAAAACGTCGAAAATGCAGATGCCGGCAATGTCGAGTATGCGATCACTATCTGCAATATCTCTGTAACATAGAAGAAGATAACCACAATTCATAACATAATTTAGAGGACAATAAATACATTTATAAAATTTTGCTCAAACTATATTGAAAAGTCATTAATCTTTTGTATTTTATTGAAATTATCCTATGATCTCACAACTATAAAAGGGCATATTTTTTACTAAAATTTTCCATCTGTGCTAGTCAAATGTTTTCAGCCACTTCAATCTGAACAATGAAAACAATGTCAACTGTATTTCTCTTATAATATTTCGACCATACTTCCGACAAAATTGATCGTAAGGTTTGGCGTAAAACTCCAAGTGTAAAATTTCCTACTGATTTGGTCGGTCCCTAAATATCAAAGTGTTGTTGTTTGATCAACTTGAATTTTTGTGACCGAAACAGTCGAATATTTTAATAAAAACTAATTCATTCAAAACTTCATAGGAATCCATTGGGAAAATATTTCCTAACACGAGGTGTGACTTGTCAGGCATTGACCAACTAAAATCGTCAGAATAAAACAAAATTAATATTTTAAACTTTCCGCACAAAATAGTTTGAGAACATTAGTTTAA
>JASVEL010013989.1:0-146243 GCA_032618575.1 Nicotiana noctiflora
ATAGAAATTCTTATGTTTGGTTATAGCTGGTTCTTCTTTGCCGGGAATATATTGTTGATTAATTATTATTGGTTTCTGTAATGACCCGGCCCGTCGTTATGGGAACTACCACCCCGTTATGTTGCATTAACATATCTTATGCTTCTGTATCAGTGTTAGAACCTATCGGGTGAGTTGGGAGTGAATTGAATTGAAAATGAAGCAAATAGCATGTTTGAAGCAAGTTTGAATATAGAAAGTCAACCTAGAGTTGACTATCGAGTTAGAGTGCTCGGAATCAGATTCTGATGATTCGACTAGTTTCGGGGATCATTTATGACTTAGGAGAGCAATCGGAATTGAATTTGGAGGCCCGGTGTAGTTTTAGGCTTGAATTGGCGAAGGTTGAATTTTGGCGAAATCCGAACAGTAGGTGAGATTTTTATCCAGGAGTCGGAATGGAATTCCGCCAAATCATGTAGCTTCGTTATGTGATTTTGGATATGTCTGCAAATTTTCAGGTCATTCGGACGTCGTTTAATCGAGTTTTGGATTGAATGTTAGTTTTGAAAGTTTTGAAGAAACCTAGGCTTGAATCCATGTGGAAATGGTGATTTTGATGTTTAGGATGATGTTTTTATGATTGGAACAAGTTCGTATCGTGTTTCGGAGTATGTTGGTGGTTTTCGTTGGGGTCCCGGGAGCCTCGGGATGAATTCGGGGGTCCAAACGGACCAATTTGTGCCAAAGGCACTGCTGTTTCTGCTGCAATAAATGCAGAGAATTTTTGTGCTTCGCGATCACGAAGCTATGTATGCGATCGCGTAAGAGGAGGATGTTGAGATCTACGATCGCGAGGGTGAGTCTGCGATCGCGTAGGGCAAAGCTGGGAAGCTCTGCGATCGCAAGGTTGAGTCTGCGATCGTGTAATGTATCGGAGTGAGGCTGAAAAATTGTTCTTCGTGATCGCGGGAAGAGAGATGCGATCGCGTAAGGTCGACTGGTTGAGCATCGCGATCGCGGGTGTATTGATTCGATCGCGTAGGGTCGCTAAGTGGGTCACTGCGATCGCGTCCAGGTTCACGCGATCGCGTAGAGGAAAAGTTGATAGCCCAGGATTTGTGCATCGCGATCGCGAGCCCAGTGCTGCGATCGCGTAGGGTTAAATGTTCAGGCAGTGAAATTAAATTGCAGAACAGAGGGCTCACGGGTTCATATACCCAAAACACCATTTTTGAGCCCTAGAGAGAAGAAATCACGGAAAAACGATGGAAAATCATCGGGTATTCATCGGAGGTAAGTTTTTTGACTCAAAAACATCATTTTATGGTAGAATTAACATCAATCTTTATGAATTTGGGTAGAAATTGTGAAGGATTGTGGCCTAGTTATTGATAACGAAAATTAGGGTTTTTAAAGGCCAATCGAACTCCGATTTTGGTAAATTTTATATGTATGGACTCGTGGCGAGACGAGGATTCTGGAAATATGAGTTTCGAAATTTTTCGAGATGTGGGCCCGGGGCTCGGGTTTTGCAAATTTCGTGATTTTTGATATTTTTCGAGTTCTATCGATTGGGTGATGTTCCATTAGCCTATTTTGATATATTTGTGCTGATTTGTGCTAGTTTTGACGTGCGTGGATGCCGGTTCGAGGAGCTAAGGCATCGCGGGCATGAGCTTTCGTCGGTTCGAGGTAGGTAATACTTGTAAATGATGTCCTGAGGGTTAGTAAACCCCGGACTTGCACATCTTAGTGCTGTGTCGAGGTGACTTGCACGCCGGATAACGGCGTGGGGTAGAGCACCATTGGGGATTGTGACTTGGTCCGTCCCGCGTAATAAATAATAACACCTAATTGTTGAAATGAATTGGACTAATTATCATGTTTGGGCTTCGTGCCAATTATTTGAATCCTTCGGGGATTGGTATCACTGTTTTGATAACACTGTGCATATTTTATTCTAAATTTAAGGTTTAAAATGGTATTTTGCTATTCAGCATTTTTATAAGGTTATGAAAAAACTTGAACAAGGTCTTAATAACATTTTTAGCTGTGAGCTAATATGATATTGTTGCCCGTAGGGCTTTCTTGATTATTTGTTAGACTGATTGGGGCGGAGGGCCATATGTTAGGACATGACATTTTATGTGAGCATATGCATACACATGCATGGATCGGACTACACGCCACAGTGGTATACGGATCGGGCTGCGCGCCACAGCAGGTGTGATATTAATATTGTGCTTGGGCTGTAGGAGCCCCTCCGGAGTCTGAACCCCCACAGTGAGCACGGGTACCCAAATTGGATCGGGCTACGCGCCGTAGCGGTCATATGCATTGCATGGCATACATACATAGGTTTACGTGTACTACGTGGCATAACATTTAGCACTCATACATTACTGGCACACATGCATTAGTTGCCTTATTGACCAGATCTCCTGGTGTAAATTGATAAGGAGTGCTGAGCCCGAGGGGCTGACTTGAGTGCGGACTTGCACTGCTTGAGATTGTATCCAGGTATTGGTATATTATCATGAAAGAAAGTAGCTAAAAATTTAGATTTCTACATAATCTACTCACATATGCTGAAAAGGGATAAAAAAGATAGTTCTGTATTGTGTAGCATGAGATAGTGCCTATCGTGGTTTTCTTCCCTTCAGCATTATTTACTTTTATTACCGTTGAGTTGGAAGTACTCACACCCGACTCCCTGTACCTTGTGTGCAGATCCAGGTACATCACAGTGGAGCTGATCCTATTGCGGCTCGGGAGTGCTTTTGTCAGTCGAGGTAGCTGCCAGCGTTCGCAGGACCTGATTCTCCAGTTTGTCTGTATTTTGTTCTTATCATCCCACACTTGTGCACAGTTATATTCACTATTTACACTTTATATACTCTGTAGAGGCTCATGACTCTTGACCATTCGGTCTATGGGTGTTGGTATGCGTTGGGACTTGGTTCCCCTATTTCGATATATACATCACTGTTATTTTACAATTGATATGCTTAAATGGGATAAGGCGAGCTCATAGCTCTATGATTGTAGTTGATTGGTCGGACTGGCCTAGCAGTGTGCTGGGCGCCATCATGACCGGATTTGGGGTCGTGACAAGTTGGTATCGAGCCTAGGTTTACTAGGCCTCATGAGTCTTGAGCCGGTTAGTAGAGTCTTGTGGATCGGTACGGGGACGCCCGTACTTATCCTCGGGAGGCTGCGAACCTTTAGGAAACACTTCACATTTCTTGGAATTCTTATCGTGCGCACTTGATTCAGCTTGAGATATAATTTTTGAAATTCCTTCCACACGTCTGTGTACGCTTCGAGCGTTTAGTAATATAACTGACTTATGGCTTGTAATTCCCCGATCGAGGGACGAGATATATTCTCTGTAAGTTTATGTTGGGCCAGTCGGGAGGACTTGAGGCCAGATCTTTGTTTATGACATGAGCACCAAGGTGCTGATTTTGTGAGCTGGTATTATGAAACATATATGACCTGTATTGTCCCTAACCGTGAAAATGACAGCTTAATAATGTACGAGCTGTCAGGTGTTAGATCCTTATTATAATATGTTGTGTAGCCCCGAGCTATGGGAATGGTGAATATTTATCATATCTCTTAGTTGGAAGGTAAAGTGCCTTACGTGTAGTAAAACGAGTTTAGACTTAGGAAGACTAAAGTGACTTTGCTATGTGTATCCTGGTGGAAGGTATCGTGATGAAATGCTAAATTGAGAAGAAGTAGGAGGGTTGATCCTCATGTGTAATTGAAAGGTATTTGATATGTGTTATGATTCGAGCAGATATAGCGCATGTTCAAGTATAAATTGTGATAATATGATTCGTGTAGTATTGAGATTTAATGTTGTTGAAATACATTGTGATATCTTGTTAAGTTGTGGATGTATTGTTAGAATGGTTTGTTGATTCTCTGGCAGGTGGATAGGCCAATTTACAAAGGAAACTCTGCCAAAAGTTTTGGAAAATTTGGGACTTAGAAAGATTTCTGTCACCTAAAGAGAGTGGGCTTATTGGTGGTGCGTGTATATCTGCAAGAATTGTAGAAGAGCTAAGGTCTCTGATGATTTGAGTCTCTGTCAAGGCTTGTAAATGACTTGAGTTTAATCTCATCTTAACATTTCGGCATCACTTGAGTAATAATGATATGAGTGGTTGAAAGTGCTTTGATGAATGGCTTCGAGCTAAGTTGGGGAGGTTGCTATTGATTAACTAATTGCATTGTGCTATGTTAATTCTGTCTCTAAGTATGTTGGGAAGATTCTGACAAGGTTATGGCGCTTCGTAGATGTGAACAAATACTAGGATGTTTTGAACTACTGTTGGTAGAGAATGTTCGGTGTATAGAAAGGAAAGATGGCTCATTGTATCCGTAAGTAATCATGTTCTGCGATGTCAGAGTTCTAACAAAACACGAGTGGTTCTACTCAATGGGACAGTTAAATTACAGCTGAATAAGGGTGAATGATACCCGAGAATGGTTTTGCAGTGTTCAAGATTTTGCTTGTAATAGTTAGGTGCCTTAAGATTTGTGTATGTGGCTAAAGATGGCGGTTTCGTTGGAAAAGATCAAGGCTTGTGTTATATCATGTGAATGATGGGATTCTATGAATCCGTATTGGGAAGTAATGATAACAATTTAAAAAAAAAATCGCGGGAAGTTCATCAAAATAGAGTGTGGTGGAATGTGGTACTTTTGGGAAACATTGAAAGAGTATTCAGTGGCCTATGGTTCTTAGACCGTGTGGTCTTGTGTACGAGTCTCGTGTGGTAACATGAGTTGATGTATTATGGTACTACAGTAAAGACTGATATGAAATTAGAGATGAATCAGAAAGGAAACCGGGTAAATGGAACAACTTGTTAATAAACCAGAATGGTATAAAAAGGAATACGATTGATTCCTGGTGTGTGGTTGAAGTAATGAGTCTTGCAGATATGTGCAGCAAAGCTCTTGAGTGCTGGCAGTTGTGTAACTTGATATGGGTATAAGGACTCAGTCTTGGCAGTTAAACTTATGCAACGAATGGGAAAGAAGAGTTTGTGATGTGTTTTATCATGGTTTGAAAATGAGTATACTCCTGTTGGTATGCGAAGCGTGGAATGTGTAATGAGTTTTCTTCTATATGGGATCACGAAAGTCCTTGACTAGTGGAGTGCGCCGATGTTGAGGCAGAGGAAAGGGATATGAATTTCCATGTTGTCTTAGTGTGATATGGTATACACGATGTGTTATGGAAAGTTGATAAGAGTATATTCTAGGTTTTGAGATCAGTTCATAATATATGGGAAGTCAATAAAAATTATTGAGCAGCGCGGACAGCTGTAGGTGAATTAAGAATCGATCTTTCTGATAATTTAAGAAAATGGTACCGCTATTCTATTAACTTGGCAGGGAATATGATCCAAAAAGGACAAGGTAATGTAAACTGATGATATCCAGTGGTATGGTGGTATTCTCTTGTTGGATCGACTATAATAACTGAGTCGATGATGGCATAGTGAAATTTCTGAATGGTTGTCGTGGTATGAGTGAACGCTTGATGTGCGTTATGTATATGTACAGTGGAGTACGAGATCAGGCATTGTGATTCATGTGTTATATAAGTGTTGGAGACTTGAAGATCTCGTTAGTCCGCCTATGCAGTGGTTGTATATCATGTGTAACGGCACCATTTTGTGATTATTGGAGATCGGAAGCCCTAGAGGCTCTCTCTTAACTTGATAAGACGAATTCGAATTATGATACTTGATTGCTGACTGGTCGTCATGGGTCAGATTGTCTAGACTAATGTGATATGGACTATGTCGTAAAATGGCACAAATTGCGTAGCAGAGAGCATCATAGTATGCTCCAACAGAGTAGTTGTACCCAGGACCAGCGGACGGCTGGTAGGCATAGCTTTGTCAGTTGGACCTTAGCGGCGGATGTTAGTGTAGAGGAATCTACCATTGATTCAGTTCCAGTATTGAGAAACGTTGTCAGATGCGTTTTATGTGGCCGAGCTTCAGGCTATATATATATATATAAATGTTTGCTATAATGAGAAAATTCGACTCGATATGCATTTCCCTTTTGCGAGATTTATGCGTGGATCGGGTTGCACACTGCCATATGTATGGTATCTGGATCGGGTGGCACGCCGCCACGGGTATGTCATTGGAATGGGTTGCACGCCGCAACAGAATATTGTGAAAATATAGTTAGTTATATGCTACCTGGTATACAATACTTCCTCGCTTCTGAGGAAAAGTCCGTTTTGAGTATCGCTTGGCGAATGTCACATCGGTTGTTTCACCGTGGGTGAGGTTGATTGCTTGGGTTCAAGACCTAGATCTGTGCGTGGCTAACCGTTTGAGATTAGTGGCTTGAGGTGCTTCATGAGTAATAATGTTGGGATAGAATCACGAGTCTTGGCAAGGCCACGTGATGTTATGACCTCTCGAGGAGGATTCAGGTACTCTTTTTCTGTAATGCGAGACGCGATCTCAGTTCTATGTTATGATGGCACAGAGGAATTAAATTGCAGCTCTTTTGCTGGAGACAGGTATCATGATTTGAGCTGTCATGATTCGACTGTGTGCAGACGTTTCTATTGGAGCCTATGTTGTGCTCGTCACGACTTAGGCCGGTGGTTGAGATGTCATGTCACCAGTGTGGTGTGTTATGATCGAAATGACCATTGGAGTTATTAATGAATACGAGCATATTGGATCTTAGCTTGTTAGAAAGGTAAAACTCGAGGTTTGGCTCCGAAACCTATTGTGGTATGAGTTTTAAAAAAGGGAAATAGATTCAAGAATGGTTAACCTGAGAGATGGTTTCGGTATATCGCGTGCTTCAGCTGCCGTGGGCAGGATATGGAGGTGTTGGAATAAGACTCTATCTAATGAAAGAGGTTTTCAGCTAGTATTTGGTGATTGTGGCCGGTTGTTGTGATTAGAGACTATCGTCTCGGGTGATTGGGTTGTTGACACATCATATGATCTCACCCGGGGTAGTGAATATGGGTTATTACAGTGGATTCGAGTGTATCCTGAGTATAGGCATGGGATTTGCATTTGGCATATGATTTCCGAAAGTGCAATGTGATTTATGGTTCAGATGGTCTGTGGAATTCTGACTATATGGTGTTTTCGGACTTATGTGAGATATGGTGATGTATGATCACCCGGATATATGCTTGGTAAGGTCATTCGGCTATTGGGTTGCTTCTAGTACAACTCCGAGTCCGCTCGAGGACGAGCGTTTGTTTAAGTTGGGGAGAATGTAACGACCCGGACCGTCGTTACGGGAATTACCACCCCGTTATGTTGCATTAACATATCTTATGCTTTTGTATCAGTGTTAGAACCTATCGGGTGAGTTGGGAGTGAATTGAATTGAAAATGAAGCAAATAGCATGTTTGAAGTAAGTTTGAATATGGAAAGTCAACCTAGAGTTGACTATCGAGTTAGAGTGCTCGGAATCAGATTCTGATGATTCGACTAGTTTCGGGGGATCATTTATAACTTAGGAGAGCAATTAGAATTGAATTTGGAGGTCCGGTTTAGTTTTAGGCTTGAATTGGCGAAGGTTGAATTTTGGCGAAATCCGAACGGTAGGTGAGATTTTGATCCGGGGTCGGAATGGAATTCCGACAATTCCTGTAGCTTCGTTATGTGATTTTGGATATGTCTACAAATTTTCAGGTCATTCGGACGTCGTTTGATCGGGTTTTGGATTGAATGTTAGTTTTGAAAGTTTTGAAGAAACTTAGGCTTGAATCCGTGTGGAAATGGTGATTTTGATGTTTAGGGATGATGTTTCTATGATTGGAACAAGTTCGTATCGTGTTTCGGAGTATGTTGGCGGTTTTTGTTGGGGTCCCAAGAGCCTCGGGATGAATTCGGGGGTCCAAACGGACCAATTTGTGCCAAAGGCACAGCTGTTTCTGCTGCAATAAATGCAGAGAATTTTTGTGCTTCGCGATCGCGAAGCTATGTATGCGATCGAGTAAGAGGAGGATGTTGAGCTCTGCGATCACGAGGGTGAGTCTGCGATCGCGTAGGGCAAAGCTGGGAAGCTCTGCAATCGCAAGGTTGAGTCTGCGATCGCATAATGTATCGGAGTGAGGCCGGAAAATAGTTCTTCGCGATCGCGGGAAGAGAGATGCAATCGCGTAAGGTCGACTGGTTGTGCATCGCGATCGCGGGTGTATTGATGCGATCACGTAGGGTCGCTAAGTGGGTCACTGCGATCGCGTCCAGGTTCACGCGATCGCGTAGAGGAAAAGTTGACAGCCCAGGATTTGTGCATCGCGATCGCGAGCCCAGTGCTGCGATCGCGTAGGGTTAAATGTTCAGGCAGTGAAATTAAATTGCAGAACAGAGGGCTCACGGGTTCATATACCCAAAACACCATTTTTGAGCCCTAGAGAGATGAAATCACGGAAAAACGCTGGGAAATTATCGGGTATTCATCGGAGGTATGTTTCTTGACTCAAAAACATCATTTTATGGTAGAATTAACATCAATCTTCATGAATTTGGGTAGAAATTGTGAAGGATTGTGGCCTAGTTATTGAAAACGAAAATTTGGGTTTTGAAAGGCCAATCTAACTCCGATTTTGATAAATTTTATATGTATGGACTCGTGGCGAGACGAGGATTCTGGAAATATGAGTTTCGAAATTTTTCGAGATGTGGGCCCGGGGCTCGGGTTTTGCAAATTTCGTGATTTTTGATATTTTTCGAGTTCTATCAATTGGGTGATGTTCCATTAGCCTATTTTGATATATTTGTGCTGATTTGTGCTAGTTTTGACGTGCGTGGATGCCGGTTCGAGGAGCTAAGGCATCGCGGGCATGAGCTTTCGTCGGTTCGAGGCGGGTAATACTTGTAAATGATGTCCTGAGGGTTAGTAAACCCCGGACTTGCACATCTTAGTGCTGTGTCGAGGTGACTTGCACGCCGGATAACGGGCGTGTGGTAGAGCACCATTGGGGATTGTGACTTGGTCCATCCCGCGTAATAAATAATAACACCTAATTGTTGAAATGAATTGGACTAATTATCATGTTTGGGCTTCGTGCCAATTATTTGAATCCTTCAGGGATTGGTATCACTGTTTTGATAACACTGTGCATATTTTATTCTAAATTTAAGGTTTTAAAATGGTATTTTGCTATTCAGCATTTTTATAAGGTTATGAAAAAACTTGAACAAGGTCTTAATAACATTTTTAGTTGTGAGCTAATATGATATTGTTGCCCGTAGGGCTTTCTTGATTATTTGTTAGATTGATTGGGGCCGAGGGCCATATGTTAGGGCATGACATTTTATGTGAGCATATGCATACACATGCATGGATCGGACTGCACGCCGCAGTGGTATATGGATCGGGCTGCGCGCCGCAGCAGGTGTGATATTAATATTGTGTTTGGGCTGTAGGAGCCCCTCCGGAGTCTGAACCCCCACAGTGAGCACGGGTACCCAAATTGGATCGGGCTACGCGCCGTAGCAGTCATATGCATTGCATGGCATACATACATTGGTTTACATGTACTACGTGGCATAACATTTAGCACTCATACATTACTGGCACACATGCATTAGTTGCTTTATTGACCAGATCTCCTGGTGTAAATTGATAAGGAGTGCTGAGCCCGAGGGGCTGATTTGAGTGCGGACTTGCACTGCTTGAGATTGTATCCAGGTATTGGTATATTATCATGAAAGAAAGTAGCTAAAAATTTAGATTTCTAAATAATCTACTCACATATGCTGGAAAGGGATAAAAAGATAGTTCTGTATTGTGTAGCATGAGATAGTGCCTATCGTGGTTTTCTTCCCTTCAGCATTATTTACTTTTATTACTGCTGAGTTGGAAGTACTCACACCCGACTCCCTGCACCTTGTGTGCAGATCCGGGTACATCACAGTGGAGCTGATTCTATTGCGGCTCGGGAGTGCTTTTGGACAGTCGAGGTAGCTGCCAGCGTTCGCAGGACCTGATTCTCCAGTTTGTCTGTATTTTGTTCCGATCATCCCACACTTGTGCACAGTTATATTCACTATTTACACTTTGTATACTCTGTAGAGGCTCATGACTCTTGACCCTTCGGTCTATGGGAGTTGGTATGCGTTGGGACTTGGTTCCCATGTTTCGATATATACATCACTGTTATTTTACAATTGATATGCTTAAATGGGATAAGGCGAGCTCATAGCTCTATGATTGTAGTTGATTGGTCGGGCTGGCCTAGCAGTGTTCTGGGCGCCATCACGACCGGATTTGGGGTCGTGACAGTTTCATACCGATAATATATATTGTTGATTAAAGATTATTGGTTTCATACCGATAATATATATGTTGTTGATTAAAGATTATTGGTTTCACACCGATAATACATACATATTGTTGATTAATTATTTTTGGTTTCATACCGGTAATATATATTGTTGATTAAAGATTATTGGTTTCATACCGATAATATATATATTGTTGATTAAAGAATATTGGTTTCACACCGGTGATACATACATATTGTTGATTAATTATTATTGGTTTCATACCGGTAATATATATTGTTGATTAAAGATTATTGGTTTCATACCGATAATATATATATGTTGTTGATTAAAGATTATTGGTTTCACACCGGTAATACATACATATTGTTGATTAATTATTATTGGTTTCATACCGGTAATATATGTTGTTGATTAAATTTTATTGGTTTCATACTGGTAATATATATGTTGTTGATTAAAGATTATTGGTTTCACACCGGTAATACATACATATTGTTGATTAATTATTATTGGTTTCTTGCCGGTAACATATTAAGAAATGGGATCGTGTGGCACGCCGACCACTTATATATTAAGAAATGGGATCGTGTGGCACGCCGATCACTTATATATTAAGAAATGGGATCGTGTGGCACGCGAACCACTTATATATTAAAGAATTGGGATCGTGTGGTGCGCCGACCACTTATATATTAAAGAATAGGGATCGTGTGGCACGCCGACCACAAAGTGATTTGAATCTTGGCATTGGCCATAGTTGTCGGTAGCCTATTGATACATTTGGAAGCGGGTGGTACGCCTACCACTAGATATGAAAAGCCTATTGATACATTTGGGAGCGGGTGGTACGCCTACCACAAGATATGAAAAGCATATGGTTACGTTTGGGAGCGGGTGGTACGCCTACCACAATGTAATGACCCGGCCAGTCGTTTTAGAAAATTACGCCCCAATCCCCAATTTAACTGTTTCCCTAAGTTCATTTCTGCTATTGTGGTTTGCCGGGAGAGTCGGTTCTGAAATTTAGAGCATTTTGGGACACTTAGTCCCTAAATGAGAGCTTTAAAGTTGGAAAATGGTCCGTAGTCGGAACAGTGTTAAGACGACCTCGGAATGGAAATCCGATGGTTCCATTAGCTCCGTTAGGAGATTTCGGGGTTGGGAGCGCATTCGGAATGTATTTTGGAGGTCCGTAGCTCAATTAGGCTTGAAATGCCGAAGTTTAAAATTTTGGCGAATCCGAACGATAGGTGAGATTTTGATCCGAGGGTCAGAATGGAATTCCAACAATTCTTGTAGCTTCGTTATGTGATTTTGGATATGTCCGCAAATTTTCAGGTTATTCGGATGTCGTTTGGTTGGGTTTTAGATCGGATGTGCAATTCAGAAAGTTTTAAGAAATTTAGGCTTGAATTCGATGTGAATTATTGTAACGACCCGGCCCGTCGTTACATGAATTACCACCCCGTTATGTTGTAATTACATGTTTTATGCTTTTATATTAGTGTTAGAGCCTATCGGGTGAGTTAGGAGTGATTTGGATTGAAAATGAGGCATATAGCCTTTTTGAAGGAAACTTGAATAAGGAAAGTCCACCCGGAGTTGACTATTTGGTTAGAGGGCTCGGAATCGGACTCTGGTGATTTGGTTAGTTCCGGGAGGTGATTTGTGACTTAGGGGAGCAATCGGAATTGAATTCGGAGGTCCGGTGTAGAAATAGGCTTGAATTGGCTAAGGTTGAATTTTGGCGAAATCCGAATGGTAGGTGAGATTTTGATCCGGGGTCAGAATGGAATTCCGACAGTTGCAGTAGCCTCGTTATGTGATTTTGGATATGTCCACAAAATTTCAGGTCATTCGGACGTCGTTTGGTCGGGTTTTTGATTGATTGTGTAATTCGGAATGTTTTAAGGAATTTAGGTTTGAATCCGTGTGTAATTGGTGATTTTGATGTTTAGTATGGTGTTTTTATGATTGGAACAAGTTCGTATCGTGTTTTGGAGTATGTTGGTGGTTTTCGTTAGGGTCCCGAGGGCCTCGGGATGAATTCGGGGGTCCAAACGGACCATTTTGTGCTAACTGCACTACGGTTTCTGCTGCAATTAGTGCAGAAGATTTTTGTGCTTCGCGATCGTGAAGCTATGTCTGCGATCGCGTAGGGTAAAGCTGGGAAGCTCTGCGATCGCAAGGGGGAGACTGCGATCGTGTAGTATATTGGAATGAGGCCGGAAAATTTGTTCTTCGCGATCGCGGGAGGAGTGATGCGATCGCGTAGGTCTGGGATTTAGAGTAGTGCGATCGCGGGTGGTTTCACGCGATCGCGTAGTGTTGAGGCATGAGGCAGTGCGATCGCGTAGGGAATGTCGTGATCGCATAGAGTAATTTGGAGCCTGATAAATTTGTTCATCGCGATCGCGAGCCTGGGGTTGCGATCGCAGAAGGTCGCCTGGCAGTCAGTGAATTAATATAACAGAACGTCCAGTCGCGAACCCCATACCCAAAACCTCCATTTTTGAGCCCTAGAGAGAAGAAATCACGGGAAAACGCTGGGAAATCATCGGGAAATCATCGGGTATTCATCGGAGGTAAGTTTCTTGACTCAAAAACATCATTTTATGGTAGAATTAACATCAATCTTCATGAATTTGGGTAGAAATTGTGAAGGATTGTGGCCTAGATATTGAAAACGAAAATTTGGGTTTTGAAAGGCCAATCGAACTCCGATTTTGGTAAATTTTATATGTATGGACTCATGACGAGACGAGGATTCTGGAAATATGAGTTTCAAAATTTTTCGAGATGTGGGCCCTAGGCTCGGGTTTTGCAAATTTCGTGATTTTTGATATTTTTCGAGTTCTTTCGATTGGGTGATGTTCCATTAGCCTATTTTGATATATTTATGCTGATTTGTGCTAGTTTTGACGTGCGTGGATGCCGGTTCGAGGAGCTAAGGCGTCGCGGGCATGAGCTTTCGTCGGTTCGAGGTGGGTAATACTTGTAAATGATGTCCCGAGGGTTGGTAAACCCCGGACTTGCACATCTTAGTGCTGTGTTGAGGTGACTTGCACGCCGGATAACGGGCGTGGGGTAGAGCACCATTGGGGATTGTGACTTGGTCCTTCCCACGTAATAAATAATAACACCTAATTGTTGAAATGAATTGGACTAAATATCATGCTTGGGCTTCGTGCCGATTATTTGAATCCTTCAAGGATTAGTGTCATTGTCTTGATAACACTGTACATATTTTTATCTAAATTTAAGGTTTTAAATGGTATTTTTCTATTCAGCATTCTTATAAGGTTATGAAAAACTTGAACAAGGTCTTAATAATATTTTAGTTGTGAGCTAATATGATATTGTTGCCCATAGGGCTTTCTTGATTATTTGTTAGACTGATTGGGCCGAGGGCCATATGTTAGGGCATGACATTTCATGTGAGCATATGCATACACATGCATGGATCGGACTGCACGCCGCAGTGGTATGCGGATCGGGCTGCGCACCGCAGCAGGTGTGATATTAATATTGTGCTTGGGCTGTAGGAGCCCCTCCGGAGTTTGAACCCCCACAGTGAGCACGGCTACCCAAATTGGATCGGGCTACACGCCGTAGCGGTCATATGCATTGCATGGCATACATACATTGGTTTATGTGTACTACGTGGCATACCATTCAGCACTCATACATTACTGGCACACATGCATTAGTTG
The DNA here is from genome assembly GCA_032618575.1 of Nicotiana noctiflora. Classification (NCBI taxonomy): domain Eukaryota; kingdom Viridiplantae; phylum Streptophyta; class Magnoliopsida; order Solanales; family Solanaceae; genus Nicotiana; species Nicotiana noctiflora. Next base: position 14,013 of record JASVEL010013989.1, read on the forward strand.
CCTTATTGACCAGATCTCTTGGTGTAAATTGATAAGGAGTGCTGAGCCCGAGAGGCTTATTTGAGTGCGGACTTGCACCGCTTGAGATTTGTGTCCAGGTATTGGTGTATTATTATGAAAGAAAGTAGCCAAAATTGAGATTTCTAAATAATCTACTCACATATGCTTGAAAGGAATAAAAAGATAGTTCCGTATTGTGTAGCATGAGATAGTGCCTATCGTGGTTTTCTTCCCTTCAGCATTATTTACTTTTATTACTGCTGAGTTGGAAGTACTCACACCCGACTCCCTGCACCTTGTGTGCAGATCCAGGTACACCATAGTGGAGCTGAATCTATTGCGGCTCGGGAGTGCTTTTGGACAGTCGAGGTAGCTGCCAGCGTTCGCAGGACCTGATTCTCCAGTTTGTCTGTATTTTTGTTCCTGATCATCCCACACTTGTGCACAGTTATATTCACTATTTACACTTTGTATACTCTGTAGAGGCTCATGACTCTTGACCCTTCGGTCTATGGGAGTTGGCACGTGTTGGGACTTGGTTTCCTGTTTTTAATATATCTATCACTGTTAAATTATTCTGTTATGCTTAAATTGGATAAAGTGAGCTTGTGGCTCCGTGATTGTTGTTAATTGGTCAGGCTGGCCTAGCAATGTGCTGGGCGCCATCACGACCGGATTTGGGGTCGTGACAAGTTGGTATCAGAGCCTAGGTTTACTAGGCCTCATGAGTCTTGAGCCGGTTGGTAGAGTCTTGTGGATCGGTACGGGGACGCCCGTACTTATCCTCGGGAGGCTGCGAACCTTTAGGAAACACTTCACATTTCTTGGAATTCTTATCGTGCGCACTTGATTCAGCTTGAGATATGCTTTTGAAATTCCTTCCGCACGTCTATGTACGCATCGAGTGCTCAGTAATATAAGTGCCTTATGTGTAGTGGAACGAGTTCAAACTGAGGAAGACTAAAATGATTATGCTATGTGTATCCTGGTGGAAGGTATTGTGCTGAAATGCTAAATTGAGGCGAGATAGGTGGATTGGTTCTCATGTGTAATTGAAAGGTAGTTGATATGTGTTATGATTCGAGCAGGTACAACGCATGTTCATGTACCAAATATGATAATATGATTTGTGTAGTATTGAGACTAATGTTGTCGATATGCATTGTGATGTCTTGTCGAGTTGTGAATGTATTGCTAGGATGGTTTTGGTGATTCTCCGGCAGGTGGATAGGCAATTTACAAAGGGAACTCTGCCGAAATTTTTGGAAAATTTGGGACTTAGAAAAGATTTTGTCACCTAAAGAGGGGGCGTAACTGTTGTGTGTGAATTAATGCAAGAATTGCAAAAGAGTTAATATTTTTGATGATTCGAATCACCGCCGAAGCTTGTAAATGACCTGAGTTTAATCTAACTAGAACTTTGTGGCATCCTTTGAGTAAGAATGCTATGAGTAGCTAGATGTGCCTTGATGTATGGCTCCGAGCTAAGTTGGGGAAGTTGTTATTGATTAACTAATTGCACTGTTGTGTGCTGTATTGGCTCTGTCTCTAGGTATGTTGGGAAATTTCGATAAGGGTTATGGTGCTACGTAGATGTGAAGAAATACTAGGATATTGTGAAATTATGTTGGTAAAGAATGTTCGGTGTATAGAAAAGAAAGATAGCTAATTGTATCTGTATGTAATCATGTTTTGCGGTGTCAGAGTTCTAGCAAGGCACGAGTGGTTCTGTTCAATAAGACAGTTGAATTACAGCTGAATAAGGGTGAATGACGCCCAAGAATAGTCCTGTGGTGTTCCAGATTTTGCTTGTAACGGTAAGGTGTCTTAAGATTATGTATGTGGATAAAGATGGTGTTTTCGTTAGAAGGGATCAAGACTTGTGTTATATTATGTGAATGATGGGATTCTATGTAATCCGTATTGGAAGGTAATGATAACGAATTCAAATCGCAAGAGGTTCTTCAAAATAAAGTATTGTAGGATGTGATCCTTCCGGGAAATATTGAGAGAGTATTCAGTGGCCTATATGTCTTAGACCGTGTGGTCTTATGTACGAGTCTCGTGTGGTAACATGAGTTGATGTATTATGGTGCTACAGTAAGGGCTAATATTAAATTAAAGATGAATCAGAAAGGAAACTGGGTAAATGGAACAAGTTGTTAATAAACCGGAATGGTATGAATAGGAATAGGACTAATTCCTGGTATGTGGTTGAAGTAATGAGTATTGCAGATATTGTGCAGCAAAGCTCTTGAGTGCTGGCAGTTGTGTAACTTGATATGGGTATAAGGACTCAGTCCTAGCAATTTAACTTATGCAATGTAATTGGGAGAAAGAGTTTGTGATATGTTTTAATGTGGTTTGAAAAATGAGTGTATTTCCTGTTGGTATGCAAAGCTTGGAATGTGTAATGAGTTTTCTCTATATGGGATCATGAGAGTCCTTGACTAGTTGAGTGCGTCGATGTTTGCGGCGTAGGAAAGGGATAAGAATTTCCATGTAATCTTAGTATGGCATTGTATATGCGATGTGTTATAAAAAAGTTGATAATGGTATATTCTAGGTTTTGAGATCAGTTCATAATATATGGGAAGTCAATAAAATTATTGAGCAGCACGGACAGCTGCAGGTGAATTAAGAATCGATCTTTCCTGATAATTTAAGAAAATGGTACTGCTATTCTATTAACTTGGCAAGGAATATGATCCAAAAAGGAAAAGGTAATGTAAACTGATGATATCCAGTGGTATGGTGGTATTCTCTTGTTGGATCGACTATAATAACTGAATCGTTGATGGCATAGTGAAATTTCCGAATGGCCGTCGTGGTATGAATGGACGCTTGATGTGCGTTATGTATTCGTACGGTGGAGTGTGGAACCAGGTATAGCGATTCATGTGTTATATATGTGTTGGAGACTAGAAGTTCTCGTAATCCGCCTATGTAGTGGTTGTATATCGTGTGTATCGACACCGTTTTCTGGTTATTGGAAATCGGAAGCCCTAGTGGCTCTCTCTTACCTTGATATGATGAATTTGTGTTATGATACCTTATTTCAGACTGGTTGACATAAGATAGGTCGTCTAGACAAATGAGCTATGGACTATGTCGGAAAATGGCACAAATTGCGTAGCAGAGAGCATCGGAGTATGCTCCAACAGAGTAGTTGTACCCAGGACCAGCGGACGGCTGGTAGGCATAGCTTTGTCAGTTGGACCTTAGTGGCGGATGTTAGTGTAGAAGTATCTACCATTGATTAGTTCTGGTATTGAGGAACTTTGTCGGATGCGTTTCTTGTGGTCAAACTTAAGGCTATATATGTTTATTATGATGAGCAACTTGACTCGACGCGTATTTATTTGGCGAGGGTTACTTGGATCGGGTGGCACGCCGCCACGGGTATGGTATCAAGATCGGGTGGCACGTCGCCACGGGTATGTCATTGGAGCGGGTTGCACGCCACAACAGAATATTGTGAAAATATAGTTAGTTATATGCTACTGGGTATACAATACTTCCCCACTTCGGAGGAAAAGTCCGTTTTGAGTATCGCTTGGCAAATGGCACGTCGGTTGTGTCCTTTCAGGATTTGATAGCATACGTTAATTGGTTCACCGTGGGTGAGGTTGATTGCGTGGGTTCAAGACCTAGATCCGTGCGTGGCTAACCGTTTTGAGCTTAGTGGCTTGAGGTGCTTCATGAGTAATAACGTTGGGATAGAATCACGAATCGTGGCAAGGCCACGTGATGTTATGACCTCTCGAGGAGGATTCAGTTACTCTAATTCTATAATGCGAGACGCGATCATAGTTCTATGTTATGATGTCATAGATGAATTGAATTGCAGCTCTTTTGCTGGAGACAGTTATCATGATTTGAGCTGTCATGATTCGAGTGTGTTCAGACGTTTCTATTGGAGCCTATGTTGTGCGCGTCGTGGCTTAGGCTGGTGTTGAGGTGTCTTATCACCAGTGTGGTGTGTTATAATCGAAATGACCGTTGGAGTTATTAATGAATACGAGCATATTGGATCTTAGCTTGTTAGAAAGGTAAAAATCGAGGTTTGGCTCCGAAACCTATTGTGGTATCAGTTTTAAAAGGGAAATGGATTCACGAATTGTTAACCTAAGAGATGGGTTTGGTATATCTCGTGCTTCAGCTGCCGTGGGTAGGGTATGGAGGTGTTGGAATCAGACTCTATCTAATGAAAGAGGTTATCATCTAGTATTTGGTTATTGTGGCCAGTTGTTGTGATTAGAGACTATCGTCTCGAGTGATTGGGTTGTCGATACATCATATGATCTCACCCGGAGTAGCGAATATGGGTTATTGCAGTGGATTCGAGTGTATCCTGAGCATAGGCATGGGATTTGTATTTGGCATATGATTTCAGAAAGTGCAATGTGATTTATGATTCAGATGGTCTGTGAAATTTTGACTATATGGTGTTTTCGGACTTATGTGAGATAGGGTGATGTATGATCGCCAGAATATATTCTTGGTAAGGTCATTCAGCTATGGGGTTGCTTCTAGTACAACTCTGGGTACGCTCGAGGACGAGCGATTATTTAAGTTGGGGAGAATGTAACGACCCGGCCCGTCGTTACGGGAATTACCACCCCGTTATGTCGTAATTACATGTTTTATGCTTTTATATCAGTGTTAGAGCCTATTGGGTGAGTTAGGAGTGATTTGGATTGAAAATGAGGCATATAGCCTTTTTGAAGGAAACTTGAATAAGGAAAGTCCACCCGGAGTTGACTATTTGGTTAGAGGGCTCGGAATCGGACTCTGATGATTTGGTTAGTTCCGAGAGGTGATTTGTGACTTAGGGGAGGAATCGAAATTGAATTCGGAGGTTCGATATAGAAATAGGCTTGAATTGGCTAAGGTTAAATTTTGGCGAAATCCGAACGGTAGGTGAAATTTTGATCTAGGGGTCAGAATGGAATTGCGACAGTTGTAGTAGCCTCGTTATGTGATTTTGGATATGTTCGCAAAATTTCAGGTCATTCGGACGTCGTTTGGTCGGATTTTTGATTGATTGTGTAATTCGGAATGTTTTAAGGAATTTAGGTTTGAATCCGTGTGTAATTGGTGATTTTGATGTTTAGTATGGTGTTTTTATGATTGGAACAAGTTCGTATCGTGTTTTGGAGTATGTCGGTGGTTTTCGTTAGGGTCCCGGGGGCCTCGGGATGAATTCGAGGGTCCAAACGGACCATTTTGTGCTAACTGCACTGCTGTTTCTGCTACAATTAGTGCAGAAGATTTTTGTGCTTCGCGATCGCGAAGCTATGTCTGCGATCGCGTAGGGTAAAGCTGGGAAGCTATGCGATCGCAAGGGGGAGACTGCGATCGCGTAGTATATTGGAATGAGGCCAAAAAATTTGTTCTTCGCGATCGCGGGAGGAGTGATGCGATCGCGTAGGTCTGGGATTTAGAGCAGTGCGATCGCGGGTGGTTTCACACGATCGCGTAGTGTTGAGGCATGAGGCAGTGCGATCGCATAGGATATGGCGCGATCGCATAGAGTAATTTTGGAGCCTGATAAATTTGTTCATCGCGATCGCAAGCCTGGGGCTGCGATCGCAGAAGGTCGCCTGGCAGTCAGTGAATTAATATAACAGAACAGTCCAGTCGCGAACCCCATACCCAAAACCGCCATTTTTGAGCCCTAGAGAGAAGAAATCACGGGAAAACGTTGGGAAATCATCGGGTATTCATCGGAGGTAAGTTTCTTGACTCAAAAACATCATTTTATGGTAGAATTAACATCAATCTTCATGAATTTGGGTAGAAATTGCGACGGATTGTGGCCTAGATATTGAAAACGAAAATTTGGGTTTTGAAAGGCCAATCGAACTCCGATTTTGGTAAATTTTATATGTATGGACTCGTGGCGAGACGAGGATTCTATGAGTTTCGAAATTTTTCGAGATGTGGGCCCGGGGCTCGGGTTTTTCAAATTTCGTGATTTTTGATATTTTTCGAGTTCTTTCGATTGGGTGATGTTCCATTAGCCTATTTTGACATATTTGTGCTGATTTGTGCTAGTTTTGACGTGCGTGGATGCCGGTTCGAGGAGCTAAGGCGTCGCGGGCATGAGCTTTCGTCGGTTCGAGGTGGGTAACACTTGTAAATAATGTCCTGAGGGTTGGTAAACCCCGGACTTGCACATCTTAGTGCTGTGTTGAGGTGACTTGCACGCTGGATAACGGGCGTGGGTAGAGCACCATTGGGGATTGTGACTTGGTCCGTCCCGCGTAATAAATAATAACACCTAATTGTTGAAATGAATTGGACTAAATATCATGCTTGGGCTTCGTGCCGATTATTTGAATCCTTCAAGGATTAGTATCATTGTCTTGATAACACTGTACATATTTTTATCTAAATTTAAGGTTTTAAATGGTATTTTGCTATTCAGCATTCTTATAAGGTTATGAAAAACTTGAACAAGGTCTTAATAATATTTTAGCTGTGAGCTAATATGATATTGTTGCCCGTAGGGCTTTCTTGATTATTTGTTAGACTGATTGGGCCGAGGGCCATATGTTAAGTCATGACATTTCATGTGAGCATATGCATACACATGCATGGATCGGATTGCACGCCGCAGTGGTATACGGATCGGGCTGCGCGCCGCAGCAGGTGTGATATTAATATTGTGCTTGGGCTGTAGGAGCCCCTCCGGAGTCTGAACCCCACAGTGAGCACGGGTACCCAAATTGGATCGGGCTACACGCCGTAGCGGTCATATGCATTGCATGGCATACATACATTGGTTTATGTGTACTACGTGGCATAACATTCAGCACTCATACATTATTGGCACACATGCATTAGTTGCCTTATTGACCAGATCTTCTGGTGTAAATTGATAAGGAGTGCTGAGCCCGAGGGGCTGATTTGAGTGCGGACTTGCACTGCTTGAGATTTGTATCCAGGTATTGGTATATTATTATGAAAGAAAGTAGCTAAAATTGAGATTTCTAAATAATCTACTCACATATGCTTGAAAGGAATAAAAAGATAGTTCTGTATTGTGTAGCATGAGATAGTGCCTATCGTGGTTTTCTTCCCTTCAGCATTATTTACTTTTATTACTGCTGATGAGTTGGAAGTACTCACACCCGACTCCCTGCACCTTGTGTGCAGATCCAGGTACACCATAGTGGAGCTGAATCTATCGCGGCTCGGGAGTGCTTTTGGACAGTCGAGGTAGCTGCCAGCGTTCGCAGGACCTGATTCTCCAGTTTGTCTGTATTTTTGTTCTGATCATCCCACACTTGTGCACAGTTATATTCACTATTTACACTTTGTATACTCTGTAGAGGCTCATGACTCTTGACCCTTCGGTCTATGGGAGTTGGCACGTGTTGGGACTTGGTTCCTTGTTTTTAATATATCTAGCACTGTTAAATTATTCTGTTATGCTTAAATTGGATAAAGTGAGCTTGTGGCTCCATGATTGTTGTTAATTGGTCAGGCTGGCCTAGCAATGTGCTGGGCGCCATCATGACCGGATTTGGGGTCGTGACAATTATGGGTTTTGATGTTGTTAGACGTGTTTTTATGATTGGAATAAGTTCGTATCATGTTTTGGAGTAGGTTGGTGGTTTTCGTTGGGGTCCCGGGTGCCTCGGGATGAATTCGGGGGTCCAAACGGACCATCTTGGTGCCAATTGCACTGCTGGTTCTGCTGCAATATTGTAGAGAATTTTTGTGTTTCGCGATCGCGAAGCTGCTCATGCGATTGCGTAAGAGGAAATTATTGGGCTTTGCGATCGCGAGGGGGAGTCTGCGATCGCGAGGGGGAGTCTGCGATCGCGTAGGGTGAATTTGGGAAGCTCTGCGATCGTGAGGTTGAGTCTGCGATCGCGTAGGGTAGCGGAGTGAGAACTGGGAGTTGTTCTTCGCGAACGCGACGTGAGGGATGCGATCGCGTAGGGTGTTAATCGAAAACAGTGCGATCACGGTCGAGGTGATGCGATCGCGTTGAATGGCCAGGTTGATCACTGCGATCGCGTCCAGGACCACGCGATTGCGTAGAGGAAAATAGGTCGCCCATTATTTTGTGCATCGCGATCGCAAGCCCAGTGCTGCGATCGCGTAGAGTAAATTGGCCTGGCGGTGACTTTAAGTCCAGAACATTTTACTTGCGGCCAAACGCACAAAAACCGCCATTGTTGAGCTCCAAGAGAGGAAATTGAAGGGGAAACGCTGGGATACCATCGGGAAATCATCGGGGGTAAGTTTCTTGACCTTAATTCGTTGGTTTATCATGAAATCCGTGATTATTTCACTGAAAATGAGAGATTAAAGGTGGGTTTGAGCCCTAGGCCTAAATTTTTGAAAACCTTTGATTTGAATGGGCAAACGGAGTCCGATTTCGATAAATTATATATGCACGGACTCGTGTCGAGATAAGGAACCCGGATATATAACTTTCGTAATTTTTCGAGAAGTGTACCGAAAGTCGGGTTTTGGCAACTTGTGGGTTTTGGTGTATTTTGAGTTATTTTGATTGGGAATGCCCAATTGGCCTATTTTGATGTGATTCTATTGATTTTTATCAGATACTATACCTGTGGAGGCCGACATTCACGGCAAGAGAATTGTCTCTTAGCGGTTTTGCATCGGAGTCGAGGTAAGTGGCTTGTCTAACCTCGTGTGGGGGAACCTTTACCCCTAGGATATTATGTGATAGTTTAAATGCCTTGTACGCGAGGTGACGGGCGTGTACATGCGCGCTGGTTGTTGTAACTCACTTTACTTGAATTGTTCAATTCGTGATATTCCTGTTCTTAATTTATTTAAATTGTGACATTTACCTGGTATTCGTTAGGGAAGCATGATTTGGTAGATTTATCTGTCTAATTGCCTAATTGTCCTACTTGAACTTCTTGATAATTGTTGGCACTAGTCCTTGATTTTCTAAAGTTCAAGCCTAGGGCTAAATCCTCCATAAATTACCCCAAATTCCTCCATTTTCATGATATAATTGAATAATATTATCAATACTAATCATAGTTTAAGTCCATAGTTGATTACCTGATGATTTCCCTTGAGTTTCTGTTCAAAATCGCCCAAATCGCCTCTAAAGCCGAGACCCAATTGTGTGAAATGTTTCTGAAATTTTCTAACTTCTGATACAATTAATCTTCTGCGATTTTCGCTTCTACGGACCATTTCCGCCTCTGCGGAACCGTTTCTGAGACCATTTGGTCACTTCTACGAACCCAGGCCTATTTGGCCATTTCCGCTCCTGCGATCCAAGGACCGCTCCTGCGGGTCCGCTCCGGCGGAATCCCCTCCGCCCTTGCGGTCTTTCCCGCTTCTGTGGACAAGAGTCCGCTCCTGCGGACTCGCCTATGCGATCAACAATCCCCTTCTGCGGACTTCTCCATCACGCCTCCAGACCGCTTCTACGATCGCCCTCTCGCACCAGCGAAGCCGCCCCTGCAGGCCAGGCTCCGCCTCAGCGGTCGCCTCCGCTTCTGCGCCTTCTTGTCCGCTCCTGCGGACTCTCTCATGCACTCCCATTTCCGCAGGAGCGAAAACAATAGAACAGAATCACAAACCTGCAATTTTCCACATTTTCTCCCGTTTAGCCATCCGAAAACACCCCGAGGCCCCCGGGACCTCATTCAAACATACCAACACATCCTAATACCTTATTCGAACTTGTTCCAATCCTCAAACAGGTCTAACAACATCAAAACCCATAATTCACATCGAATTCAAACCTAAATTCCTTAAAACATTTCGAATTACACAATCAATCAAAAACTCGACTAAACAACGTCCGAATGATTTGAAAATTTGCGGACATATCCAAAATCACATGACGAAGCTACATGAATTGTCGGAATTCCATTCCGACCCCCGGATCAAAATCTCACCTACCGTTCGGACTTCGCCTAAACTCCACCTTAGCCAATTCAAGCCTATTTCTACACCGGACCTCCGAATTAAATTCCGATTGCTCTCCTAAGTCACAAGTCACCTCCCGGAACTAACCAAATCATCAGAATCCAATTCCGAGCCCTCTAACCAAATAGTCAACTCTGGGTTGACTTTCCTTATTCAAGTTTCCTTCAAAAAGGCTATATGCCTCATTTTCAATCCAATTCACTCCTAACTCACCCGATAGACTCTATGTAACGACCCGGCCCGTCATTATGGGAAATTTCCACCCCGTTACCTTGCATTAACATATCTTATACTTCTATATCAGTGTTAGAATCTATCGGGTGAGTTAGGAGTGAATTGAATTAAAAATGAAGCAAATAGCATGTTTGAAGGAAGTTTGAATATGGAAAGTCAACCTAGAGTTGACTATCGAGTTAGAGTGCTCGGAATCAGATTTTGATGATTCGACTAGTTTCGGGGGATCATTTATGACTAAGGAGAGCAATCAGAATTGAATTTGGAGGCCCGGTGTAGAAATAGGCTTGAATTGGCTAAGGTTGAATTTTGGCGAAATCCGAACGGTATGTGAGATTTTGATCCGGAGGTCGGAATGGAATTCCGACAGTTGCAGTAGCTCTATTAGGTGATTTTGGATATGCCTGCAAATTTTCAGGTCATTCGGACATCGTTTGGACAGGTTTTTGATTGAATGAGCAATTCGGAAATTTTGAAGAAACTTAGGCTTGAATCCGTGTGTAATTGGTGATTTTGATGTTTAGGATGGTGTTTTTATGATTGGAACAAGTTCGTATCGATTTTTGGAGTATGTTGGTGGTTTTTGTTGGGGTCCCGGGAGCCTCGGGATGAATTCGGGGGTCCAAACGGACCAATTTGTGCCAAAGGCACTGCTGTTTCTACTGCAATAAATGCAGAGGATTTTTGTGCTTCGCGATCGCGAAGCTATGTATGCGATCGCGTAGGGTAAAGCTGGGAAGCTCTGCGATCGCAAGGGGGAGACTGCGATCGCGTAGTGTATTGGAAAGAGGCCGGAAAATTGTTCTTCGCGATCGCGGAAGGAGTGATGCAATCGCGTAAGGTCGACTGGTTGTGCATCACGATCGCGATGTGTAGTGTGCGATCGCGTAAGTCTGGGACTTAGAGCAGTGCGATCGCGGGTGTTTTCACGCGATCGCGTAGTGTTGAGGCGTGAGTCAGTGCGATCGCGTAGGGAGTTGCGCGATCGCGTAGAGTAATTTTGGAGTCCGGTGAATTTGTTCATCGCGATCGCGATCCTGGGGCTGCGATAGCAGAAGGTCGCCTGGCAATCAGTGAATTAATATAATAGAATAGTCCAGTCGCGAACCCCATACCCAAAACCCCCATTTTTGAGTTCCAAGAGAAGTATTGACGGGAGATTTGCTGGGAAATCATCGGGGTTTCGTCGGAGGTAAGTTTTGTGGCTTAATTACATCATTTCATCATGAAATCCTTGGTTAAATTTCTGTAAATGGAAGATTAAAGGTGGGTTTGAGCCTTAAGCCTAAATTGAAGAAAAACACCGATTTGAGTGGGCAAATGGAGTCCGATATTGGTAAATTTTATATGTATAGACTCGTGGCGAGACGAGGGTTCTGGAAATATGAGTTTCGAAGTTTTTTGAGATGTGGGCCCGGGGCTCGGGTTTTTCAAATTTTGTGATTTTTGATATTTTTTGAGTTCTTTCGATTGGGTTATGTTCCATTAGCCTATTTTGATATATTTGTGCTGATTTGTGCTAGTTTTGACGTGCGTGGATGCCGGTTCGAGGAGCTAAGGCGTCGCGGGCATGAGCTTTCATCGGTTCGAGGTGGGTAATACTTGTAAATGATGTCCCGAGGGTTAGTAAACCCCGGACTTGCACATCTTAGTGCTGTGTTGAGGTGACTTGCACGCCGGATAACGGGCGTGGGGTAGAGCACCATTGGGGATCGTGACTTGGTCCGTCCCGCGTAATAAATAATAACACCTAATTGTTGAAATGAATTGGACTAATTATCATGTTTGGGCTTCGTGCCGATTATTTGAATCCTTCAGGGATTAGTATCATTGTCTTGATAACACTGTACATATTTTTATCTAAAATTAAGGTTTTAAATGGTATTTTGCTATTCAGCATTCTTATAAGGTTATGAAAAACTTGAAAAAGGTCCTAATAATATTTTAGCTGTGAGCTAATGTGATATTGTTGCCCGTAGGGCTTTCTTGATCATTTGTTAGACTGATTGGGCCGAGGGCCATATGTTAGGGCATGACATTTCATGTGAGCATATGCATACACATGCATGGATCGGACCGCACGCCGCAGTGGTATACGGATCGGGCTGCGCGCCGCAGCAGGTGTGATATTAATATTGTGCTTGGGCTGTAGGAGCCCCTCCGGAGTCTGAACCCCCATAGTGAGCACGGGTACCCAAATTGGATCGGGCTACACGCCGTAGCGGTCATATGCATTGCATGGCATACATACATTGGTTTACGTGTACTATGTGGCATAACATTCAACACTCATACATTACTGGCACACATGCATTAGTTGCCTTATTGACCAGATCTCCTGGTGTAAATTGATAAGGAGTGCTGAGCTCGAGAGGCTGATTTGAGTGCGGACTTGCATTGCTTGAGATTGTATCCAAGTATTGGTATATTATTATTAAAGAAAGTAGCTAAAATTGAGATTTTCTAAATAATCTACTCACATATGCTTGAAAGGAATAAGAAGATAGTTCTGTATTGTGTAGCATGAGATAGTGCCTTGCGTGGTTTTCTTCCCTTCAGCATTATTTACTTTTATTACCGCTGAGTTGGAAGTACTCACACCCGACTCCCTGCACCTTGTGTGCAGATCCAGGTACACCATAGTGGAGCTGATTCTATTGCGGCTCGGGAGTGCTTTTGGACAGTCGAGGTAGCTGCCAGCGTTCGCAGGACCTGATTCTCCAGTTTGTCTGTATTTTTGTTCTGATCATCCCACACTTGTGCACGGTTATATTCACTATTTATACTTTGTATACTCTGTAGAGGCTCATGACTCTTGACCCTTCGGTCTATGGGAGTTGACACGTGTTGGGACTTGGTTCAATGTTTTTAATATATCTATCGCTGTTGAATTATTCAGTTATGCCTAAATTGGATAAAGTGAGCTTATGGCTCCGTGATTGTTGTTAATTGGTCAGGCTGGCCTAGCCGTGTGCTGGGCACCATCACGACCGGATTTGGGGTCGTGACAAGTTGGTATCAGAGCCTAGGTTTACTAGGCCTCATGAGTCTTGAGCCGGTTAGTAGAGTCTTGTGGATCGGTACGGGGACGCCTGTACTTATCCTCGGGAGGCTGCGAACCTTAAGGAAACACTTCACATTTCTTGGAATTCTTGTCGTGCGTACTTGATTCAGCTTGAGATATACCTTTTTGAAACTCCTTCCGCACGTCTGTGTACGCTTCGAGCGCTCAGTAGTGTAATTGCCTTATGGCTTGTGATTTCCTCGAACGAGGGCGAGATATAATCTCCATGAGTTCATGTTGGGCCAGTCGGGAGGACTTGAGGCCAGATCCTTGTCTATGGCTTGAGCACCAAGGTAATAATTTTGCGAGTCGGTATTATGAAGTTCATACGATCGGTATTGATCTTTATTGTGCAAATGGTAGTTTGATAATGGGAGAGCTGTAAGGTATTCAGTTCTTATTGTGATTTGATATGTAGCCCTAGCTATGGGCGTGAGAAATAGTTATCATATCTCGTAATTGGAAGGTAAAGTGCCTTATGTGTAGTGGAACGAGTTCAAACTCAGGAAGACTAAAATGATTATGCTATGTGTATCCCGGTGGAAGGTATTCTGCTGAAATGCTAAATTGAGGCGAGATAGGTGGATTGGTTCTCATGTGTAATTGAAAGGTAGTTGATATGTGTTATGATTCGAGCAGGTACAACGCATGTTCATGTACCCAATATGATAATATGATTTGTGTAGTATTGAGACTAATGTTGTCGATATGCATTGTGATGTCTTGTCGAGTTGTGAATGTATTGCTAGGATGGTTTTGGTGATTCTCTGGTAGGTGGATAGGCCAATTTACAAAGGAAACTCTACCGAAATTTTTGGAAAATTTGGGACTTAGAAAGATTTCTGTCACCTAAAGAGAGTGGGCTTATTGGTGGTGCATGTATATCTGCAAGAATTGCAGAAGAGCTAAGGTCTCTGATGATTTGAGTCTCTGTCAAGGCTTGTAAATGACTTGAGTTTAATCTCATATTAACATTTCGGCATCACTTGGGTAATAATGATATGAGTGGTTGAAAGTGCTTTGATGGATGGCTTCGAACTAAGTTGGGGAGGTTGCTATTGATTAACTGATTGTGCTATTGTGTGCTATGTTGATTCTGTCTCTAAGTATGTTGGGAAATTCTGGTAAAGGTTATGGTGCTTCGTAGATCCGATGAAGTACTAGGGTGTTTTGAACTGCTGTTGGTAAAGAATATTCACCGTATAGAAAAGAAACATAGCTGATTGTATCTGTAAGTAATCATGTTCTGCGATGTCAGAGTTCTAACAAAAAACGAGTGGTTCTACTCAATAGGACAGTTGAATTACAGCTGAATAAGGGTGAATGATGCCCGAGAATGGTTTTGCAGTGTTCAAGATTTTGCTTGTAACAGTCAGGTGCCTTAAGGTTTGTGTATGTGGCTAAAGATGGCGGTTTCGTTAGAGAAGATCAAGGCTTGTGTTATATCATGTGAATGATGGGATTCTAGGTATCCGTATTGGGAAATAATGATAACAATTTAAAAAATTGCGGGAAGTTCATCAAAATAAAGTATGGTAGAATGTGGTACTTTTGGGAAACATTGAGAGAGTATTCAGTGGCCTATGGGTCTTAGACCGTGTGGTCTTGTGTACGAGTCTCGTGTGGTAACATGAGTTGATGTATTATGGTACTATAGCAAAGACTGATATGAAATTAGAGATGAATCAAAAAGGAAACTGGGTAAATGGAACGACTTGTTAATAAACCAGAATGGTATAAAAAGGAATACAATTGATTCCTGGTGTGTGGTTGAAGTAATGAGTCTTGCAGACATTGCAGCAAAGCTCTTGAGTGCTGGCAGTTGTGTAAATTGATATGGGTATAAGGACTCAGTCCTGGCAGTTAAACTTATGCAACGAATGGGAAGAAATAGTTTGTGATGTGTTTTATCATGGTTGGAAAATGAGTATACTCCTGTCGGTATGCGAAGCATGGAATGTGTAATGGGTTTTCTTCTGTATGGGATCACGAAAGTCCTTGACTAGTGGAGTGCGCCGATGTTGAGGCGGAGGAAAGGGATATGAATTTCCATGTTGTCTAAGTGTAATATGGTATACACAATGTGTTATGGAAAGCTGATAATGGTATATTCTAGGTTTTGAGATCAGTTCATAATATATGGGAAGTCAATAAAATTATTGAGCAGCGCGGACAGCTGCAGGTGAAAGAATCGATCTTTCTGATAATTTAAGAAAATGGTACTGATATTCTATTAACTTGGCAGGGAATATGATCCAAAAAGGACAAGGCAATGTAAACTGATGATATCCAGTGGTATGGTGGTATTCTCTTGTTGGATCGACTATAATAACTGAGTCGTTGATGGCATAGTGAAATTTCTGAATGGCCGTCGTGGTATGAATGGACGCTTGATGTGCGTTATGTATATGTACAGTGGAGTACGAGATCAGGCATTGTGATTCATGTGTTATATATGTGTTGGAGACTTGAAGCTCTCATTAGTCCGCCTATTGTAGTGGTTGTATATCATGTGTATCGACACCATTTTGTGATTATTAAAAAAAAATCGGAGGCTCTAGTGGCTTTCTCTCTCAACTTGATATGACGAATTTAGATTATGATACTTGATTGCTCACTGGTCATCATTGGGCCAGGTTGTCTACACTGATGTGATATGGACTATGATGGAATGGCACAAATTGCGTAGCAAAGTGCATCAGAGTATGCTCCAGCGGGGTAGTTGTACCTCAGGACCAGCACACGGCTGGTGGGTATTGCTTTGTTGGTTGGGCCTTAGTGGCGGATGTCAGTGTAGAGGTATCTACCATTGATTCAGTTCTAGTATTGAGAAACGTTGTCAGATGCGTTTCATGTGGCCGAGCTTGAGGCTATATATACATGTTTGCTGTAATGAGAAAATTCGACTCGATATGCATTTCCTTTTGCGAGATTTATGCGTGGATCGGGTGGCACGCCGCCACGGGTTATTTGGATCGGGTGGCACGCCGCCATAGGTATGGTATCTGGATCAGGTGGCACGCCGCCACGGGTATGTCATTGGAGCGGGTTGCACGCCGCAACAGAATATTGTGAAAATATAGTTAGTTATAAGCTACCAGGTATACAATACTTCCTCGCTTTTGAGGAAATGACCGTTTTGAGTATCGCTTGGCGAATGACACATCGGTTGTGTCCTTTCAGGATTTAATAGCATACGTTAATTATTTCACCATGGGTGAGGTTGATTGCTTGGGTTCAAGACCTAGATCTGTGTGTGGCTAACCGTTTTGAGCTTAGTGGCTTGAGGTGCTTCATGAGTAATAATGTTGGGGTAGAATCACGAATCGCGACAAGGCTACGTGATGTTATGACCTCTCGAGGAGGATTCAGGTACTCTATTTCTATAATGCGAGAGGCAATCTCAGTTCTATGTTATGATGGCACAGAGGAATTGAATTGCAGCTCTATTTGCTGGAGACAGTTGTCATGAATTGAGCTGTCATGATTCGAGTGTATGCATACGTTTCTATTGGAGCCTATGTTGTGCTCGTCGTGGCTTAGGCCGGTGTTGAGGTGTCTTATCACCAGTGCGGTGTGTTATAATCGAAATGACCGTTGGAGTCATTAATGAATACGAGCATATTGGATCTTAGCTTGTTAGAAAGGTAGAAACCGAGGTTTGGCTCCGAAACCTATCGTGGTACGAGTTTTAAAAAGGGAAATAGATTCACGAATGGTTAACCCGAGAGATGGGTTCGGTATATCGCGTGCTTCAGCTGCCGTGGGCAGGATATGGAGGTGTTGGAATAAGACTCTATCTAATGAAAGAGGTTTTCAGCTAGTATTCGGTTATTGTGGCCAGTTATTGTGATTAGAGACTATCGTCTCGAGTGATGGGGTTCTCAATACATCATATGATCTCACCCGGAGTAGTGAATATGGGTCATTGCAGTGGATTCGAGTGTGTCCTGAGTATAGGCATGGGATTTGCATTTGGCATATGATTTCGGAAAGTGCAAGGTGAATTATGGTTCAGATGGTCTGTGAAATTTTGACTATATGGTGTTTTCGGACTTATGTGAGATAGGGTGACGTATGATCGCCCGAATATATGTTGGGTAAGGTCATTCAGCTATTGAGTCGCTTCTAGTACCACTCTGGTACGCTCGAGGACGAGCGTTTGTTTAAGTTGGGGAGAATGTAACGACCCGGCCCGCCGTTATGGGAAATTTCCACCCCGTTACCTTGAATTAACATATCTTACACTTCTATATCGGTGTTAGAACCTATCGGGTGAGTTAGGAGTGAATTGAATTAAAAATGAAGCAAATAGCATGTTTGAAGGAAGTTTGAATATGGAAAGTCAACCTAGAGTTGACTATCGAGTTAGAGTGCTCGGAATCGGATTCTGATGATTTGACTAGTTTCGGGGGATCATTTATGACTTAGGAGAGCAATCGGAATTGAATTTGGAGGCTCGGTGTAGCAATAGGCTTGAATTGTCTAAGGTTGAATTTTGGCGAAATCCGAACGGTAGGTGAGATTTTGATTCGGGGGTCGGAATGGAATTCCGACAGTTGCACTAGCTTCGTTATGTGATTTTGGATATGCCTGCAAATTTTCAGGTCATTCGAACATCGTTTGGTCGGGTTTTTGATTGAATGAGCAATTCGGAAATTTTGATGAAACTTAGGCTTGAATCCGTGTGTAATTGGTGATTTTGATGTTTATGATGGTGTTTTTATGATTGGAACAAGTTCGTATCGTGTTTTGGAGTATGTTGGTGGTTTTCGTTGGGGTCCCGGGAGCCTCGAGATGAATTCGGGGGTCCAAACGGACCAATTTGTGCCAAAGGCACTGCTGTTTCTGTTGCAATAAATGCAAAGGATTTTTGTGCTTCGCGATCGCGAAGCTATGTATGCGATCGCGTAGGGTAAAGCTGGGAAGCTCTACGATCGCAAGGGGGAGACTGCGATCGCGTAGTGTATTGGAATGAGGCCGGAAAATTGTTCTTTGCGATCGCGGAAGGAGTGATGCGATCGCGTAAGGTCGACTGGTTGTGCATCGCGATCGCGATGTGTAGTGTGCGATCGTGTAAGTCTGGGATTTAGAGCAGTGCAATCGCGGGTGGTTTCACACGATCGCGTAGTGTTGAGGCGTGAGTCAGTGCGATCGCGTAGGGAGTGTCGCGATCGCGTAGAGTAATTTTGGAGTCCGGTGAATTTGTTCATCGCGATCGCGAGCCTGGGGCTGCGATCGCAGAAGGTCGCCTGGCAGTCAGTGAATTAATATAACAGAACAGTCCAGTCGCGAACCCCATACCCAAAACCCCCATTTTTAAGTTCCAAGAGAAGTATTGACGGGAGATTTGCTGGGAAATCATCGGGGTTTCGTCGGAGGTAAGTTTTGTGGCTTAATTACATCATTTCATCATGCAATCCTTGGTTAAATTTCTGTAAATGGAAGATTAAAGCTAGGTTTGAGCCCTAAGCCTAAATTGAAGAAAAACACCGATTTGAGTGGGCAAATGGAGTCCGATTTTGGTAAATATTATATGTATGGACTCGTGGCGAGACGAGGGTTCTGGAAATATGAGTTTCGAAGTTTTTCGAGATGTGGGCCCGGGGCTCGGGTTTTTCAAATTTCGTGATTTTTGATATTTTTCGAGTTCTTTCGATTGGGTGTTCCATTAGCCTATTTTGATATATTTGTGCTGATTTGTGCTAGTTTCGACGTGCGTGGATGCCGGTTCGAGGAGCTAAGGCATTTCCGGCATGAGCTTTCGTCGGTTCAAGGTGGGTAATACTTGTAAATGATGTCCTGAGGGTTAGTAAACCCCGGACTTGCACATCTTAGTGCCGTGTTGAGGTGACTTGCACGCCGGATAACGGGCGTGGGGTAGAGCACCATTGGGGATCGTGACTTGGTCCGTCCCGCGTAATAAATAATAACACCTAATTGTTGAAATGAATTGGACTAATTATCATGTTTGGGCTTCGTGCCGATTATTTGAATCCTTCAGGGATTAGTATCATTGTCTTGATAACACTGTACATATTTTTATCTAAATTTAAGGTTTTAAATGGTATTTTGCTATTCAGCATTCTTATAAGGTTATGAAAAACTTGAACAAGGTCTTAATAATATTTTAGCTGTGAGCTAATGTGATATTGTTGCCCGTAGGGCTTTCTTGATTATTTGTTAGACTGATTGGGCCGAGGGCCATATGTTAGGGCATGACATTTCATGTGACACATGCATGGATCGGACTGCATGCCGCAGTGGTATACGGATCGGGCTGCGCGCCGCAGCAGGTGTGATATTAATATTGTGCTTGGGCTGTAGGAGCCCCTCCGGAGTCTGAACCCCCACAGTGAGCACGGGTACCCAAATTGGATCGGGCTACACGCCGTAGCGGTCATATGCATTGCATGGCATACATACATTGGTTTACGTGTACTACGTGGCATAACATTCAGCACTCATACATTACTAGCACACATGCATTAGTTGCCTTATTGACCAGATCTCCTGGTGTAAATTGATAAGGAGTGCTGAGCCCGAGGGGCTGATTTGAGTGCGGACTTGCATAGCTTGAGATTGTATCCAGGTATTGGTATATTATTATGAAAGAAAGTAGCTAAAATTGAGATTTTCTAAATAATCTACTCACATATGCTTGAAAGGAATAAGAAGATAGTTTTGTATTGTGTAGCATGAGATAGTGCCTATCATGGTTTTCTTCCCTTCAACATTATTTACTTTTATTACTGCTGAGTTGGAAGTACTCACACCCGACTCCCCGCACCTTGTGTGCAGATCCAGGTACATCACAGCAGAGCTGATTCCATTGCGGCTCGGGAGTGCTTTTGGACAGTCAAGGTAGCTGCCAGCGTTCGCAGGACCTGATTCTCCAGTTTGTCTATATTTTGTTCTGATCATCCCACATTTGTGCACAGTTATATTCACTATTTACACTTGTATATTTCGTAGAGGCTCATGACTCTTGACCCTTCGGTCTATGGGAGTTGACACGTGTTGGGACTTGGTTCCCTGTTTTTAATATATCTATCACTGTTGAATTATTCCGTTATGCTTAAATTGGATAAAGTGAGCTTATGGCTCCGTGATTGTTGTTAATTGGTCGGTCTGGCCTAGCAGTGTGCTGGGCGCCATCACGACCGGATTTGGGGTCGTGACACTCTAACACAGAGATAAAAGCATAAAACATGTAATTACAACATAACGGGGTGGAAATTCCCGTGAGAACGGGCCGGGTCGTCACATTCATTCCTTATCATGCATCATTTATTTACCTTGAAGCATATATCTTATGTTCTTTTGCATCCACTTATGTATGGAGTTGCGCACTACATCAATGGTTTGTGATATCGTAAAAGGATTGTAAGAGAGCCAGAGTTGCTCAATCATTGTTACCATGTGTCGATCAGAATTAAGGATATGGAAGTGCAAAGAGATCTTTCAGTTATATGCATGGGGGTGCATCAGATCTTGACATCTGGTTGATAAGTACAATCTGTAAAAGGTTTAATTAGTTTCCTAATCAGCACAGGTGGATGTACATAAAAAATAAAAAAAAATTGTCGTATTTGAGACTATGTGGTTCATATGGGATTTCTAATTAGTGAAGAGTACATACTAGCAGCCAAGACGCTAGATGAAGTGAGTTTAATTGTCATGAGAATGACAATCGCCAAGTAAATAGCTTGAGGTGTCTTATGACTAGTATCGTACGAGCAGTGAAGGTTACTATATTTGATCGTCGGGAATGTGTCTTATGATTTCGCACCAAGTGAGGGAAGTCCACTATCAACTATCAGATTTCGGCATCATGTGTTATACCAATTTTGGCATGAGATGTATTTATGTGGTATTGAAAGATTTTCCAAAACTTGTTTATGATAAAGAGCTGAGAATGGAACGGGATGATGATGAGACTTGAGATATTCCTGCGTCCGTAATAATTCTAAATTTTAATATTAGCGGGATCATGGAAACATATTCAATATACTCATATTGCTTAAGTTAATCACCATACTCGCATGTGGCAGTCATATTTTAATGCACCACCAACATGAGGTTTGTATGATGGTTATTCCAGTTATCTATCATAGACTAAGTATGAGCAGTTGAACCCTTAAATGGATTGTTATGAATGTGGTAGTACTACGCACATCATGGGGAAAAAAATGTCCTAGTCATGGGAGAAGCATAATTGTTAAAAGCACCGAGGCTACGTACTTCATTACAGTTACTACTCCACTTGCATGACCAACCAGAGGTAGGGGTTAGGATGTTAGAGGTGGAGGTGAGACTCGTAGAGGTGGAGACCGAGTCGTTAATATATTTTCTATGGTATGGTTGAGGTTGCAACACCAGATGGTGTCATTACAAGTATGGTCTCGAATTATTGTAAATGTAACGACACGGCCTGTCATTACGGGAATTACCACCCCGTTACCTTGCATTTACATATCTTACGCTTTTATGTCAGTATTAGAGCATATCGGGTGAGTTAGGAGTGATTTGGATTGGAAATGAACCAAGTAGTATGTTTGAAGGAAGCTTGAATATGAGAAGTCAACCAAGAGTTGACTATTGAGTTAGAGTGCTCGGAACCAGATTCTGATGATTCGACTAGCTTCGGGGGATCATTTATGACTTAGGAGAGCAATCGGAATTGAATTTGGAGGTCCGGTGTAGTTTTAGGCTTGAATTGGCGAAGGTTGAATTTTGGCGAAAACCGGATGGTAGGTGATATTTTGATCCGGGGGTCGGAATGGAATTCCGACAATTTCTGTAGCTTCGTTATGTGATTTTGGATATGTCCGCAAATTTTCAGGTCATTCGGACGTCGTTTGATCGGGTTTTGGATTGAATGTTAGTTTTGAAAGTTTGAAGAAACTTAGGCTTGAATTCGTGAGTAAATGGTGATTTTGATGTTTAGTATGGTGTTTTTATGATTTGAACAAGTCCGTATCATGTTTTGGAGTACGTTGGTGGTTTTCGTTGGGGTCCCGGGGGCCTCGGGATGATTTCGGACCATCAACCGGGCTTTTGGACTTGGCAAAAATCTGCAGAAAAACTGCAGGTTCTGCCGAGGCCTTTAAGCCTTCGCGTTCGCGTGGCAAGGACCGCGTTCGCGAAGGTCAAGCTAATCAGTGCATCGCGTTCGTGAGAAGGGGAGCCGCGTTCACGTAGGCCAGGAATCATGTGCATCGCGTTCGCGTAGGTGTGTGAGGGTAAGGCTTCGCGTTCGCGGGAGGAGTATCGCGAACGCGTAGAAGGATTTTGGACGGCTGGGAGTTTGAGCATCGCGAACGCGTGAATGGCGTCGCATTCGCGAAGGGTAGCTGGAATTAAGCATAGCGAACGCGTGGTAGGCGTCGCGTTCGCGAAGAGTAAGAGGGAGCTGTTCATCGCGAACGCGTGGGAGCTCACGCGAACGCGAAGAG
Source organism: Nicotiana noctiflora (assembly GCA_032618575.1). NCBI lineage: Eukaryota > Viridiplantae > Streptophyta > Magnoliopsida > Solanales > Solanaceae > Nicotiana > Nicotiana noctiflora. Next base: position 36,711 of record JASVEL010013989.1, read on the forward strand.
CAAAAAGCTCTGGCAGTGAATAAAATCCAGAAATAGAAGGCTTACGGGTTTACACCCCCAAAACATAATTTTTAGCCCTAGAGAGAAGAAAACTCGAGGAGATCACTGAGAAGTCATCGGGTATTCGTCGGAGGTAAGATTCTTGACTCAAAAACATCATTTTATGGTAGTATTAACATCAATCTTCATGAAATTGGGTAGAAATCTTGAAGAAATGTGGCCTAAGTATTGAAAACGGGATTTTTGGATTTGGAAGGCCATTTGAACTCCAATTTCGATAAATTTTATATGCACGGACTCGTGGCAAGATGAGGGTTGCGTTGGTACTCATTTTGGAATTTTCCGAGCAGTGGGCTCGGGGTCGGGTTTTACCAACTTAGTGTATTTATGCGAATTTCATGTAAATTGAAATGGGTTATGATTATTTGACCCGTATTTGATATAATTATTGTGGTTTGACTATATTCCACGCACGAGGGAGCTAAACTCAAAGGAAAAGGCATCGCGGACGAGTCTACGGCCGGCTAGAGGTGAGTAGTTTGTGTATATGGTAGCCTGAGGGTTCGAAACCCCGGCTTAGCACATTGTGACGCTAGTAGGGCATGGCTCGCACACCATGGCAGGTGCGGGATTGATTGTGACTAGGGATTGAGACTTGGTCCATCCCGGATGTGAATAATATGTTGTTAGTGTTGGAAATACACTGTATTTAATATATTTGTGGGCTGTAAGCCTTGTTTGGGGCCTTGTGCCGACCTGTAGTGTCCTTAGAGGACAATATTTATGTGATAGCTATAATTGCTTAAATCACTAATCTCAGTCCTGGAAATTGAAATCACACTTTTGAAATGCTAAGTCACCGGCTTTTGCAAATTTAATAAAGTTTAAGTATTTTTCATAAATTATGAATTGAAAACTAGAATTAAGAAAAATGAACTGTTTTGTGACTTAATTGCTTATTGTGGACTGAGGATGGGATCGGGCTGCACGCCGCAGCGGTTGATTTGAGGATCGGGCTGCACGTCGCAGCAGTATTGCGCTTGGGCTGTAGGAGCCCCTCCGGAGTCTGTACACACCCCCAGTGAGCGCCGTCGACGTTAAATGGATCGGGCTACACGCCGTAGCGGTTATGTGCATTGCATTGCATCTTTATTTGTTGAATTACTCTGTGGTAGTTGTATTGTATTGTTGATGCTAGTTCGTAGGAGATTCGAACTGTAGTTTAGCTTCATTATGTGGTAATCTGTGGATTTCTTATTTTCAGCTGCTGATATATATTTATTACTCACTGAGTACTTAGTACTCACCCCTACTCCCTGCACCTATTGTGTGCAGACTCAGGTACTCAGGAGCAATAGACAGGCATTTCCAGCGGTTGCAATGTCATATCGAGTTGCTGAGGTAGCTGCCTACGTTCGCAGAACCTAGCTTCTCCTCTCCTTTCCAGTTGTTATTTGTATTTTGTATTCGGACTTGAGTATTTCTATATAGTACTCTCTATTCCTGTTGGGTTTTGCTAGAGGCTCTAGACTTGTGACTCCAGATCTTTGGAAGTGTCAGTATTTCGTTCATTATTATTATTATTGGAGTTCTTAAACTCATATATTCTTCTTGGGTTGTCCATTTGAGACTGGTATTAGATGAAATCAGTAATTGTTGGTCTGGCTGGCCTAGCTTGATTTATGGGCGCCATCACGATCGGATTTTGGGTCGTGACAAGTTGGTATCAGAGCCTAGGTTATTAGGACTCGCGAGTCATGAGCCTTTTTAGTAGGCTTTCGCGGATCGGTACGTAGACGTCCGTATCTATCCTCGGAGGGCCACAGAAACTTTAGGAAAAAACCTCATTTTCTTGGATTCATATCGTGCGATTTGTGTTGTCATGAAATTAAAATTTTCCATGTTCCATTCTCTCGCAGATGGCGAGAACACGAGCTAACGGACGTGGCGGACGACCACCATTGGCACCTAGAGGCCGTGGTCGTGGTAGAGGTAGGGCAGCAGCACCAGCACCTGCTGACCCACCAGCTGACCAGACTCAGGGTCAGATTCCTACACCAGTGGCCCAGACTCAGGACCAGATTCCAGCGGCAAATGCTCCAGCAACTCGGGTTCAGGCACCGGTAGTGCCCATTGTCATACCAGGTCTTCAGGAGACCTTGGCTCAGATCTTATCAGTGTGCACGGGCTTGGCTCAGGTAGTTGCAGCTACTGCTGCAGCATCTTCTTCACAGGCAGGGGGAGGGAATCAAACCCCCGTGGCTCACACACCCGAGCCAGTTCAGCCAATTGCGCCCGTTGCACCAGCTCTTACTTATATGGTTCCACCTATGCCCGACGATGAGCAACGTCGTTTGGAGAGATTTGAGAGGCTACAGCCTGCGATATTCAGTGGTGCTGAGGGCGAGGACGCCCAGGGTTTTCTTGACAGATGTCAGCGCATGCTTCGCACCGCGGGTATTCTAGAGTCCAGCGGTGTTTCATTCACCACTTTTCGGTTCACAGGTGCAGCATTTCAGTGGTGGGAGGATTTTGAGAGGCGTAGGCCCGCTGGGGCAGTGCCCCTCACTTGGCAGTAGTTCTCCACGGTATTGTTGGAGAAGTACGTGCCTCAGTCTCAGAGAGAGGAGCTGCGACGTTAGTTTGAGTGGCTGAAGCAGTGAGACATGACGGTTACTCAGTATGAGATGAGATTCACACAGCTGGCCCGTCATGCCACGTGGATGGTTCCTACGGACAGAGAGAGGATTCGGAGATTTATTGATGGCCTTATTTATCCCATCCGCATATTGATGACCAGGGAGAGAGCTTCAGTAGTTACCTTTGAGGAGGTGGTTGATGCTGCCTGTCACATTGAGACAGATCGCCGCAGAGAGCGGGAGGAGAGAGAGGCTAAGAGGCCTCATGGTACTGGCAGCTACAGTGGTGCTCCGTCTAGAGGCCAGCCTCAACATAGTAGGGGTCGTTCTTTTAGGTCTCATCAGTCTGGACGTGCTGAGTCCAGTGGGGTTCAATCAGATCGTGGTCGTCAGGGCCATCAGGGTTATCAGGGTCAACAGAGCCGTCAGCAGAGTCAGCCTGCACTGAGTGCTCTTCCAGCTCAGAGCTCTGCTCATGCTTCCTCAGCATAGGGTTCATCTGTAGCGAGGGGTCCTCAGCAGCCCCTTCTTCCATCTTCGAGCCGTTGTTTTGAGTGCGGTGATTTGGGCCATATCAGGAGAGAGTGTCCTCAGTGGCTCCGTAAGCGGTCTCAGCAGAGGGATCAACCCTCGTCTTCTACTTCTGTTTCTTCAGCGCCAGCACAGTCGGCTAGGACTGGTGGCCAGGTATCCAGAGGTCGCCCTAGGGGTGAAGATCGTACTGGTGGAGGCCAGGCTCGTTTCTATGCTCTTCCGAATAGGAAGGATGCTAGTGCTTCGGATGTGGTCATTTCAGGTATTATCTCAGTCTGCCACAGGGATTCTTCTGTCTTATTTGATCCCGGATCTACCTATTCCTATGTCTCTACTTATTTTGCACATCATTTGGGTATGACTCGTGGTATTCTTGCCTTGCCCGTACATGTGTCTACCCCAGTGGGGGATATTGTTGTGGATCAGGTATATCGATCCTGTATTATTACTATTGGGGGTCCGGAGACCCGAGTTGATTTATTACTACCGGGCATGGTAGATTTCGATGTAATTCTAGGCATGGATTGGCTATCTCCTTACCATGCGATTCTGGACTGTCATGCCAAGACAGTCACACTAGCTATTCCAGGTAATCCGAGGATCGAGTGGCGTGGCTTGACCGATTATGTGTCCGACAGGGTGATTTCTTATATAAAGGCCCAACGAATGATTGGCAAGGGTTGTTTATCTTATTTGGCCTTCATTAGAAATGTTGAGGCCGAGACACCCGGTCTTGATTCGGTCCCCATTGTGAGGGAGTTTCCGGATGTATTTCCAGCAGACCTGCCAGGCATGCCGCCTGATAGAGATATCGACTTTGGTATTGACTTGGTGCCGGGCACTCAGCCCATTTCTATTCCTCCCTATCGCATGGCACCAGCAGAGTTAAAAGAATTGAAAGAACAACTTCAGGAACTCTTAGATAAGGGTTTTATTCGTCCGAGTGTGTCACCTTGGGGTGCACCGGTGTTGTTCGTGACGAAGAAAGATGGCACAATGAGAATGTGCATTGATTACAGGCAGCTGAACAAGGTAACAATGAAGAATAAGTACCCATTGCCTAGTATTGAGGACCTATTTGATCAGCTCCAGGGAGCTAGTGTATTTTCTAAGATTGATCTTCGATCAGGCTATCATCAGTTGAAGATTAGGGACTCGGATATTATGAAGACAGCGTTCAGGACGCGATATGGGCACTGCGAGTTCCTGGTGATGTCTTTCGGGTTGACTAATGCCCCAGCTGCATTCATGCACTTGATGAATAGTGTATTTCGGCCGTATCTTGATTCCTTTGTGATTGTGTTTATTGATGATATTTTGGTGTATTCACGCACCCAGGAGGAGCATGCACAACACTTGAGGGTGGTATTGCAGAGGTTGAGAGAAGAGAAGCTTTATGCAAAATTCACTAAGTGTGAGTTCTGGCTTGATACTGTCGGGTTTTCTGGGACATATAGTGTCCAGTGATGGTATTCGGGTTGATCCTCAGAAGGTCGAGGCAGTGCAGAATTGGCCCAGACCTTCCTCAGCTACGGAGATTCGGAGTTTTCTCGGCTTGGCAGGCTATTATCGTCGGTTTGTTCAGGGTTTCTCATCTATTGCTTCACCGTTGACTAAGTTGACACAGAAGAATGCTCCATTTGTGTGGTCTGATGAATGTGAGGAGAGCTTTCAGAAGCTCAAGGAGGCTTTGACCACCGCTCCAATACTTGTGTTGCCATCAGCTTCAGGGTCATATACGGTGTATTGTGATGCTTCTAGAGTTGGACTCGGTTGTGTGTTGATGTAGGAGGGTAGAGTTATTGCATATGCTTCTCGTCGGCTAAAGCCCCACGAGAAGAACTACCATGTTCATGATTTGGAGTTAGCTGCTATTGTTCATGCCTTGAAGATTTTGAGGCATTACTTATATGGTGTATCTTGTGATGTATATACAGATCACCGCAGCCTTCAGCATTTGTTTAAGTAAAAAGATCTAAATTTGAGGCAGTGGAGATGGCTTGAGTTGCTTAAAGACTGATATTACTATTTTGTATCATCCCGGGAAAGCCAATGTAGTGGTTGATGCATTGAGCCGGAAGGCTATTAGTATGGTCAGTTTGGCGTATATTCCAGTTGGGGAGAGACCCCTAGCAGTTGATGTTCAGGCGTTAGCTAATCAGATGGTGAGGCTGGATATTTCCGAGCCCAGTCGGGTGATGGCTTGTGTAGTAGCTCGTTCTTCTTTATATGATCGTATTCGAGAGCGCCAGTATGATGATCCACACTTACTTGTCCTTAAGGACAGAGTTCAGCATGATGATGCCAGAGATGTCACTATTGATAGTGATGGTGTATTGCGGATGCAGGGCCGGATATGCGTGCCCAATGTTGATGGCCTTCGTGAATTGATATTGGAGGAAGCCCACAGCTCGCGGTATTCTATTCACCCAGGAGCCGCGAAGATGTACCAGGATTTGAAGCAGCATTACTGGTGGAGAAAGATGAAGAAAGATATTGTGAGCCATGTGGCTCGGTGTCTAAACTGTCAGCAGGTCAAGTATGAGCATCAGAGACCTGGTGGTATATTCCAGCGTATTGATATTCCTGAGTGGAAGTGGGAAAGGATTACTATGGACTTTGTTAGTGGACTCCCTTGGACAATGAGGAAGTTCGATTCAGTTTGGGTGGTGGTGGATAGGTTGACCAAGTCGGCTCACTTCATCCCAGTGTGTACTACTTATTCCTCAGAGCGGTTGGCAGAGATATTCATCCGTGAGATAGTGAGATTGCATGGAGTTCCCATTTCTATTATATCGGACAGAGGTACCCAGTTCACTTCTCAGTTCTGGAGGACATTTCAGCGAGAGTTGGGTTCACAGGTAGAGCTGAGCACGGCATTTCATCCACAGACGGATGGACAGTCTGAGCGTACTATTCAGATATTGGAGGACATGTTGCGTGCTTGTGTCATTGATTTCGGTGGTTCGTGGGTTGATTATTTGCCTTTGCCAGAGTTTGCTTATAATAATAGCTATCAGTCCAGTATTCAGATGGCACCGTATGAAGCTTTATATGGGAGACAGTGTAGGTCTCCAGTCGGTTGGTTCGAGCCCGGCGAGGCTAGGTTGTTGGGGACAGAGTTAGTCCAAGATGCCTTAGACAAGGTGAAGGTGATTCAGGAGAGACTTCGCACAGCTCAGTCGCGTCGGAAGAGTTATGCGGACCGGAAGGTCCGAGATGTGTCTTATTCAGTAGGTGAGAAGGTGTTGCTGAAGGTTTCGCCTATGAAGGGTGTTATGAGGTTTGGGAAGGAAGGAAAGTTGAGCCCAAGGTTTATTGGACCTTTTGAGGTGCTTAGGAAAGTTGGGGAGGTGGCCTATATGCTTGCTTTGCCACCCAGTTTGTCGGGAGTTCACCCGGTGTTCCATGTATCTATGCTCCGGAAGTATGTCGGAGACCCGTCTCATGTGTTGGACTTCAACACGATACAGCTAGATGAAGACTTGACTTATGATGTGGAACCAGTAGCCATTTTGGGTCGACAGGTTCGTAAGCTGAGATCCAAGGATATAGCTTCAGTGAAAGTCCAAGGATATTCTCTATCGATGTGAGGGTTCTTTATATGATGTGATTTTGTTTAACGAAAAGTATTTAGAAAAAAAAAGGATAAAATTCCAGTTGGCACAATGTGCATATTACTTGTGTACGGAGTTGATGACAAGATTCTCGTACTTTTATATTATGTGAAATATTTAAACCGGGCTACAAGCTGCGATGGATGTTATATAAAGAGGAGATCCTTGTGGTGAAAAGTTTGTGTTTAAATTCTCCCTTTGTAAAATTAAAATTTATAATATAGCACTTATAAGGAGAGATGACTATGAGACTTATTTGAAAAATTTTGTTTGAATATCTATGTGCATAATTTGCCAAAATTATATTGTAATTATTGAGTTTTAGCCTACAAGGTGAGTGCCCATGTGGCGTTAATTGTGAATCGTTAATTTGGCCAAGTAATTATGAGGTCTTCATGCTACATTGGTAGTAAAGTGAAAGCTCGAGACAAGAATTATTAACATGAAGTTAATTGGTAATTTTGTAATCGATTATGTACAACTATTAAAACCAGAGATGTGGTAATGGTCATACATATGATATGTTTCATATCAAAATATCTTTATGATAGTGTCATACATGTAATACGGAGCTTGGTGTTATTGACAAATACATTGTGGTGATTTATTGAGTTGTGGATGTGTTATTATGAGTTGTTTGGTGTTACTCTGACAGGTGGATAAGCCCAATTACAGGGGAAACTCTGCCAAAATTTCTGAAAAATTTGGGAGTTAGAAAGATTTGGGATATTGAGATTGTGCAAAGAAAGAAATAAAGTACATTACGAGTTTGAGTACAGACTCTACTTCTCACTTGAGGACGAATGACCCTAAGTGGGGAAGAATGTAATACCTCGTATTTGATGGGTGCATAGGCATGAATTGCTATAGCCAGTCGAGACTAATATCGTGTGTTCACGTGAAAATCTGACCTTTCTGAAAATGATTGGATTGTAAGAAATTTGGTCTTCAAGTTTACAATATGGATAAAGGAGGTAATCTCAATTGAAATGGTATTGTCGGAATTATTTCGAATGCGGTAATATGGGATCAACCACGAGGATATGTGTAAAAGTAGAAACATTAATTTTGAGACCTCAGAATAATCTTAGTACGTTCGAGGACGAACGTTTGTTTTAGAGGTGGAGATTGTGATGACAAAAAAATCATCTTTAAATTAAACAATCATCTCGGTGTTTTAATACCTTGAGAAGCTCTATCAGTAATTTCTCGACTTGCGTGCACAGTCTGTATAATTTTTTTTCGGAAGGTTAACAGATTGATTTTGACTTGAAGAAAACTGTTGTATTTTTTTACAGCACTGTGAATAGTGACTGTGAATAGTGCTCGTGAATAGTACCAGTGAATAGTACCACCGTGAATAGTACCGGTGAATAGTCCGTGAACAGTACCGTGAACAGTAAAAAACGGGTGAACAGTGCCGAAAATAATTGGAAATGGGACAAAATCCCATTTTTCAATTTCTTCCAAATTGGAGCTCGGGGAGAGGCGATTTTCCGGAGATTTTCAGAGAAAACAACGGGGTAAGTGTTTTTTATCATAAATCATTTATAGATCATGATTTCATACTCATTTACATCTTGAATCCATAAATTAATGGAAGAAAAATCAGATTTTTTGCAAAATCTTCCAAAAATAAAAATTTCAGATTTGGAGGTCGAGTTGTCATCGGAATTCGATAATTTTTGTATGGTTGAACTCGTATCGGAATGGGTTATCGGATTTTACGAGTTTCGTCAGATTCTGATATGTGGTCCCCACTGGCAATTTTGAGCTAAAATTCGAATTTTAATTCGGAAAATGTATAAATTCATATGGAATTAGTTCCTACGATTCGTGTTGAGTATTTTAAATTATTGTGACTAGATTTGAAGCTTCGGATAAATTCGCGAGACAAAGGAGTTTTGGATTTTTGAATTGGTAGCAAAGCGAGGTAAGTGTTTGGTCTACCCTAGCTTGAGGGAATAAGAGTTGAGTATAATTGCTACTTGATATGTGTTGTGTCCGACGTATAGGCATGGTGGCGAGTATCTATACATTGGGGGTCGAGCATGGCCGTGAGTCCTAAATTGCTAAATTGTCGTATTCTTATTTGATGCTTATGAGAACTTGTTTGAAGATATTTGAAGTTGAGCAAGTAATTGTTATGATCGAGTAATTGTATCAATTGTGTTAAATAGAAATTCTTATGTTTGGTTATAGCTGGTTCTTCTTTGCCGGGAATATATTGTTGATTAATTATTATTGGTTTCATACCGATAATATATATTGTTGATTAAAGATTATTGGTTTCATACCGATAATATATATGTTGTTGATTAAAGATTATTGGTTTCACACCGATAGTACATACATATTGTTGATTAATTATTATTGGTTTCATACCGGTAATATATATAATTGATTAAAGATTATTGGTTTCATACCGATAATATATATGTTGTTGATTAAAGATTATTGGTTTCACACCGGTAATACATACATATTGTTGATTAATTATTATTGGTTTCATACCGGTAATATATATTGTTGATTAAAGATTATTGGTTTCATACCGATATTATATATGTTTTTGATTAAAGATTATTGATTTCACACCGGTAATACTTACATATTGTTGACTAATTATTATTGGTTTCATATCGGTAATATATATTGTTGATTAAAGTTTATTGGTTTCATACCGGTAATATTGTGACGACCCGGCCCGTCGTCATGAGAATTACCACCCCGTTACATTGTAAATACATGTTTTATGCTTTTATACCAGTGCTAGAGTCTATCGGGTGATTTAGGAGTGAATTGGATTGAAAATGAGGCATATAGCCTTTTTGAAGGAAACTTGAATAAGGAAAGTCAACCGGGAGTTGACTATTTGGTTAGAGGGCTCGGAATCGGATTCTGATGATTCGGTTAGTTCCGGGAGGTTATTTGTGACTTAGGGGAGCGATCGGAATTGAATTTGGAGGCCCGGTGTAGTTTTAGGCTTGAATTGGCGAAGGTTGAATTTTGGCGAAATCCGAACGGTAGGTGATATTTTGATCCGGGGGTCGGAATGGAATTCCGACAATTCTTGTAGCTTCGTTATGTGATTTTGGATATGTCCGCAAAATTTCAGGTTATTCGGACGTCATTTGGTCGGGTTTTTGATAGAATGTGTAATTCGGAAGTTTTGAAGAAATTTAGGCTTGAATCCGTGGGTAATTGGTGATTTTGATGTTTAAGATGGTGTTTTTATGATTGGAACAAGTTCGTATCGTGTTTTGGGGTATGTTGGTGGTTTTCGTTGGGGTCCCGGGGGCCTCGGGGTGAATCCGGACCATCATCCGACATTTGGAAGCAAGAAAAGACCTGCTGTAATCTGCAGATCACTGGGCAGTGATTTGGCCTTCGCGTTCGCGAGGGCACGGCCCGCGTTCGCGTAGGCCAAGTTCAGCACGCATCGCGTTCGCGAGGGTGGTATCGCGTTCGCATATTGGCAAGGACGTGAAGCATCGCGAACGCGTGGGCGAAGGACGCGTTCGCGTAGAGGGAAGTCATTAGGCATCGCGTTCGCGTGGGTCGTGGCCGCGTTCGCGTAGAAGGATCTCCGGATGGCTGATAAAAATGTGCATCGCGAACGCGTATGGCATGTCGCGTTCGCGAAGGGTATTTTGGGCAGAGCATCGCGGACGTGTGAGAGGCGTCGCGAACGCGTAGAAGAAGGGTCTCTGGCAGTGAGTTTAAGTTCAGAACAGACCAGTCGCGGGTTTAATACCCAAAACCCCCATTTTTGAGTTCCAAGAGAAGAAATTGACGGGAGATTGCTGGGAAATCATCGGGGTTTCGTTGGAGGTATGTTTTATGGCTTAATTACATCATTTTAACATGAAATCCTTGGTGAAATCCCTGTAAATTAAAGATTAAAGGTGGGTTTGAGCCCTAGGCCTAAATTGAAGAAAAACACCGATTTGAGTGGGCAAATGGAGTCCGATTTTGGTAAATTTTATATGCCTAGACTCGTATCGAGATGAGGGTTCCGAATATGTACTTTTGTAATTTTTCGACAAGCGTACCGAAAGTCGGGTTTTGACAACTTTGGGAATTTTGATGTAAATTGAGTTGTTTTGATTGGGTGTCGTCCCATTGGCCTAATTTGTTGTGTTTCTACTGTATTTGATCAGATTCTACGCGTGAGGAGCTTGATTCTCGTGGCAAGATCATTGCGGAGTAGTCGTCGCGCCGTATTGAGGTGAGTAATAGATGTGGGTGATGACCAGCGGGTTCGAAACCCCGGTATACCACTTTGTGACGCTCTATAGCAGCGAGACACGCACTCTCATGTGAGTGCGGGGTCAATTGTGATTGGGGACTATGGCTTAGTCCGACTTGTTGATACTGTGTTATGATATTAGGCTATTCTTGAGCCGTCGAACCTCCCTCCCGGATGGTTGCATATTATATATTGTGATAATGGCCACTCTTGAGCCGAGGAACCCCCTTCTTGGGCGGTTGAGTATACTTGTGGGCCGTGAGCCAGTTATTGGATCCCGCGAGGATCGTTATCATTGTCTTATCATATTGACATGTTAGTTACTACCAGTCCGTAGCTATTTCCGTTATCATGCTATTTCCAATCTCTGGAACTTGGTATTACTGTTTTCCAACTGAAAAATGATAAAAAGGTTTTCAAAACTACTTTCGAGCCTGCGAGGCTGTATTTGCATATTAGCTGACTGGTAGTGGATCGGGCTGCGCGCCGTAGCAGTATATATGTTGGATCGGACTGCACGCCGCAGTGATATTGTGCTTGGGCTGTAGGAGCCCCTCCGGAGTCTGAACCCCCACAGTGAGCACGGGTACCCAAATTGGATCGGGCTACGCGCCGTAGCGGTCATATCATGCATTGCATTGCATTTAGCTACATCTGCTAGCTGTTATACTGTTTTGCTGGTACTTGTTGGTACAGGTACAGTTGATATTGATTCTGTGACAGGGTATTTGATTAGAGCTTTACATAGTGCTTTATTGCGGATTTCTTATCTGCGCTGTCTTACCCTTGTTTATTACCACCGAGTCTGGCAGTACTCATTTTACTCCCTGCACCTTGTGTGCAGATCCAGGTACCTCTCAGCAGTGATCCAGTAGCTGTGCGAGGCGATATTCGTGGATATTCGAGGTAGCTGCAGAGTCCGCAGGACCCGATATTCCTTCTTACTGTCTTGATTTTGTATTGACTTTTCTTTCCGCACTTGGTATCTTGTAAACCTTTATACACTCTTGTTCAGTAGAGGCTCATGACTCTTGACCCTTGGTCTATGGGAGTTGATGTATTATGGGACTTGGTTCCCCGTTTTTGTTATATGTATCGCTATTGCTTCGTGATTTGATATGCTTAAATGGGCTAAAGAGAGCTTCTAGCTCCGTTATTGTTATTGATTGGTCGGGCTGGCTTAGCAATGTGCTGGGCGCCATCACGACCGGATTTGGGGTCGTGACAAGTTGGTATCAGAGCCTAGGTTACTAGGCCTCATGAGTCTTGAGCCGGTTGGTAGAGTCTTGTGGATCGGTACGGGGACGCCCTGTACTTATCCTCGGGAGGCTGCGAACCTTTAGGAAAACTTCACTTTTCTTGAACTCTGTCGTGCGATCTTGTTGTTCTGAGAACTGAACTTCTATATTCTATTCTCTCCCAGATGGCGAGAACGCGAGCATCAGGACGAGGTGGACGACCTCCAGTACCACCTGTTAGAGGCCGTGGGCGCGGTCGTGCTAGAGGTAGAGGTAGGGCGGCTGAGGCAGTGCCAGCTGACCCGCCCGTTGTACCAGTTCAGGAGCAGCCCCCAGTGGTTGATGCCCCAGCAGCCTCAGTTCAGGGCCAGACTATATCTATTGCTATCCCCTGGTCTTCAGGAGACTCTTACTCAGATATTATCAGTGTGTTCCGGTTTGGCTCAGGTAGTTTCAGCTACCGCTACTATAGCGACATCTCAGTCAGGGTGTGGTCAGCAGACCCCTGCAGCTCGCACACCTGACCCGGTTGTTCAGGGACTTCAGACGCCAGAGGCAATCCTCGCTCAGGTCATTGCACCGGTTATTCCTGCAGCTGCACCAGCTCCAGCTCCAGAGCATATGGTTTAGGTTATGCCCGACGACGAGCAGCGTCGTCTTGAGAGATTTGGTAGACTTCAGCCACCCCATTTCAGTGGCGTTGAGGGCGAGGATGCCCAGGGTTTCTTGGACAAGTGTCAGAGGATGTTGCGGACGGCTGGTATTCTTGAGTCCGGCGGAGTTTCATTTACTACCTTTCAGTTCACTGGTCTCGCATTTGATTGGTGGGAAGAGTTTGAGAGGCGTAGGCCTGCAGGAGAAGCACCTCTCACATGGCAGCAGTTCTCTACTCTCTTTCTAGAGAAATATGTACCTCGGTCTCGTCGCGAGGAGCTACGTCGCCGGTTCGAGTGGTTGATTCAGGGCGACATGTCTGTGACTCAGTATGAGCTTAGATTCACTCAGTTGGCTAGGCATGCCACATGGATGATCCCCACTGATAGGGAGAGGATCAGGAGGTTCATTGATGGCCTCAACTACTCTATCCGCATTCTTATGACCAGAGAGAGTTTTGTCATCATCATTTGAGGAGGTTGTTGATATGGCACGCTCCATTGAGGCGGATCGTCGCCGAGAGAGAGAGGAGCGGGAGGCCAAGAGGCCTCGTGGTTCGGGCAGTTTCAGTGGTGCTCCATCTAGAGGGCATTCCCAGCAGAGTAGAGGTCGCTCATCTAGACCTTCTCATTCAGGCCGCCCAGAGCAGAGCGGAGGTTCTTATGGTCATGGTCGACAGGGGTTTCAGTAGGGTCAGTCATCGCTTGGTGCCCTTCCAGCCCAGGGTGCAGCACCTACTTCATCAGTCCAGGGTTGTTCTGCGGCGAGGGGTTCCCTCCAGTCGCCTTCTCCAGCACCAGGTGCATGTTATGAGTGTGGTGAGTTTGGCCACAAGAGGAGACAGTACCCTCGACTCTGTAGGGACAGGACTCAGCAGAGGGATCAGCCCTCATCTTCAGCACCATCTCAGTCTAGTAGAGGTGGAGGTCAGTCTTCTCGTGGTCGCCCCAGGGGCGAGGAGAGATCTGGTGGAGGCTAGGCACGGTTTTATGCACTTCCTGACAGGCGTGATGCAGTTGCCTCCGATGCAGTGATTACAGGTATCATATCTGTCTGTCACAGAGATGCCTCTGTTCTATTTGAACCAGGGTCCACATATTCATACGTGTCCTCTTACTTTGCACATCACTTGGGTGCGACTCGTAGTGGTCTTGATTTACCTATTCATGTATCCACCCCCGTGTGTGATACGATTGTTGTGGATCATGTCTATAGATCCCTGTGTTATATCTATTGGGGGTCTGGAGACCCAGGCCGATTTGTTATTGTTGGGTATGGTGGACTTTGATGTTATATTGGGTATGGACTGGTTGTCTCCGTACCATGCTATATTGGACTGTCATGCTAAGACAGTTACGTTGGCCATTCCTGGTATTTCTCAGATTGAGTGGCGGGGTTCGACCGATTTTGTTCCTAGCCGTGTCGTTTTGTTCTTAAAAGCTCAGAAGATGGTTGAAAAAGGGTGTTTATCGTACTTAGCTTTTGTGAGAGATGTGGGAGCCGAGTCTCCTAGCATTGATTCTGTACCTGTTGTGAGGGACTTTCCAGATGTATTTCCCTCAGACCAGCCGGGCATGCCGCCGGACAGGGATATTGATTTTGGCATTGACTTGGTGCCGGGCACTCGGCCCATATCCGTTACTCCTTATCGGATGGCACCAGCTGAGTTGAAAGAACTGAAAGAGCAGCTTCGGGAGCTTCTGGATAAGGGTTTCAACCGTCCTAGTGTGACCCGTGGGGTGCGCCGGTATTATTTGTTAAAAAGAAAGATGGTTCCATGCGAATGTGTATTGATTATAGGCAATTGAACAAAGTGACAGTGAAGAACAAGTACCCTCTACCGCGCATAGATGATTTGTTTGATCGGTTACAGGGTGCGAGGGTGTTTTCTAAGATCGATCTTCGTTCAGGCTATCATCAGCTGAAGATCAGGGACTCGGATATTATGAAGACTGCATTCAGGACCCGATATGGTCATTATGAGTTTCTTGTGATGTCGTTTGGGCTGACCAACACCCCAGTAGCATTTATGCATCTGATGAACAGTGTGTTCAGGCCTTATTTTGATTCATTTGTGATTGTGTTCATTGATGACATTCTAGTCTACTCCCGTAGTCAGGAGGAGCATGCTCAACATTTGAGCATGCTCAATATAGTCTACTCCCGTAGCTATATGCTAAATTCTCCAAGTGCGAGTTTTGGCTCGAGTCCGTAGCATTTCTAGGACATGTGGTGTCTCGTGATGGTATTCGGGTTGATCCTAAGAAGATAGAGGCGGTGCAGAGTTGGCCTAGACTGACCTCAGCTACAGAGATCAGGAGTTTTCTTGGTTTGGCGGGATATTATCGCCGGTTTGTTCAGGGATTTTCATCCGTTGCTTCTTCATTGACTAAATTGACCCAAAAGGGTGCGCCATTCGTGTGGTCGGATGAGTGCGAGGAGAGCTTTCAGAAGCTCAAGACAGCTTTGACCACAGCTCCAGTGTTAGTATTGCCATCAGCTTCAGGTTCATATACCGTTTATTGTGATGCCTCGAGAGTGGGGATAGGTTGTGTGTTAATGCAGGAAGGTAAGGTAATTGCTTATGCTTCTCGGCAGTTGAAGCCACATGAGAAGAACTATCCTGTTCATGATTTGGAGCTAGTCGCCATTGTTCATGCCTTGAAGATTTGGAGGCACTATTTGTACGGTGTGTCTTGTGAGGTGTATACCGACCATCGTAGTCTCCAACACTTGTTCAAACAGAAAGACCTTAATTTGAGACAGCGGAGATGGCTTGAGTTGCTGAAGGATTATGACATTACTATATTATATCATCCGGGGAAGGCCAATGTGGTGGCCGATGCTTTGAGCCGGAAGGCGGTCAGTATGGGGAGCTTGGCATATATTCCAGCTGAGGAGAGGCCATTTGCTTATGATGTTCAGGTGCTAGCCAATCGGCTAGTGAGGTTAGATATTTCGGAGCCCGGTCGGGTATTGGCTTGTGTTGTATCTCGGTCATCTCTATATGATCGTATTCGTGAGCGCCAATATGATGATCCACATTTGGCTGTCCTTAGGGACAGAGTTCAGCATGATGATGCTAGAGATGTCACCATTGATAGTTACGGCGTATTGAGGATGCAGGGCCGGATATGTGTGCCCAATGTTGATGGCCTTCGTGAGTTGATTCTGGAGGAGGCCCATAGCTCGCGGTATTCTATCCATCCAGGAGTCGCTAAGATGTATCAAGATTTGAAACAGCACTATTGGTGGAGAAAGATGAAAATGGACATTGTCAGACATGTAGCACGGTGCCTCAACTGTCAGCAGGTTAAGTACGAGCATCAGAGGCCCGGTGGTGTATTTCAGCGCATTGATATTCCCGAGTGGAAATGGGAGAGGATCACTATGGACTTTGTTACTGGACTCCCTCGAACGGCGAGGAAGTTTGATTCTGTGTGGGTGATTGTGGATAGACTGACCAAGTCAGCTCACTTCATTCCAGTTAGTACTACCTACTCATCGGAGCGGTTGGCGGCGATCTTTATTCGAGAGATTGTTCGGTTGCATGGAGTTCCAGTGTCTATCATATCCGACAGGGGTACTCAGTTCACTTCTCAGTTTTGGAGAGCGTTTCAGCGAGAGATGGGTATGCGGGTTGAGTTGAGAGCTTGTGTGATTGACTTTGGTGGTTCGTGGGATGAGTTCCTACCACTTGCTGAGTTTGCCTACAACAACAGTTATCAGTCGAGTATTCAGATGGCCCCGTATGAGGCATTGTATGGCAGGCGGTGTAGATCCCCCGTAGGATGGTTTGAGCCTGGTGAGGATAGATTGATAGGGACTGAGTTAGTCCATGATGCTCTGGATAGAGCAAAGTTGATCCAGGAGAGGCTTCGTACAACACAGTCTCGTAAGAAGAGTTATGCGGACCGTAGAGTTCAAGAGTTGTCTTTCATGGTTGGTGACAGAGTATTGTTGAAGGTTTCACCTATGAAGGGTGTTATGAGGTTTGGGAAGAAAGGAAAGTTGAGTCCCAGGTACATTGGTCCTTTTGAGATACTCAAGAGAGTTGGAGAGGTGGCATATGAGTTAGCCTTGCCGCCCAACTTATCTAGCGTTCATCCGGTATTCCATGTGTCTATGCTCCGGAAGTACATTGGAGATCCGTCTCATGTATTAGACTTTAGTACCATTCAGCTTGATGGTGATCTATCCTATGATGTGGAGCCTATTGCCATTTTGGGACGTCAGTGAGAAAATTGAGGTCTAAGGAGATTGCATCAGTTAAGGTTCAGTGGAGAGGTCGACCCATGGAGGAGGCCACTTGGGAGATCGAGCAGGAGATGCAGAGCAGTTATCCTCACTTGTTTGAGACTTCGGGTATGATTCTTGACCCGCTCGAGGACGAGCGTTTGCTTAAGAGGGGAGAATGTGACGACCCGGCCCGTCGACACGAGAATTACCACCCCGTTACGTTGTAAATACATGTTTTATGCTTTTATACCAGTGCTAGAGTCTATCGGGTTATTTAGGAGTGAATTGGATTTAAAATGAGGCATATAGCCTTTTTGAAGGAAACTTGAATAAGGAAAGTCAACTAGGAGTTGACTATTTGGTTAAAGGGCTCGGAATCGGATTCTGATGATTCGGTTAGTTCCGGGAGGTGATTTGTGACTTAGGGGAGCGATCGGAATTGAATTTGGAGGCCCGGTGTAGTTTTAGGCTTGAATTGGCGAAGGTTGAATTTTGGCGAAATCCGAACGGTCGGTGAGATTTTGATCCGGGGGTCGGAATGGAATTCCGACAATTCCTGTAGCTTCGTTGTGTGATTTTGGATATGTCCGCAAAATTTCAGGTCATTCGGACGTCATTTGGTCGGGTTTTTGATAGAATGTATAATTCGGAAGTTTTGAAGAAATTTAGGCTTGAATCCGTGGGTAATTGGTGATTTTGATGTTTAGGATGGTGTTTTTATGATTGGAACAAGTTTGTATCGTGTTTTGGGGTATGTTGGTGGTTTTCGTTGGGGTCCCGGGGCCCTCGGGGTGAATCCTGGACCATCATTCGGCATTTGGAAGCAAGAAAAGACTTGCTGTAATCTGCAGATCACTGGGCAGTGATTTGGCCTTCGCGTTCGCGAGGGCACGGCCCGCGTTCGCATAGGCCAAGTTCAGCAGGCATCGCGTTCGCGAGGGTGGTATCGCATTCGCGTATTGGCAAGGACGTGAAGCATCGCGAACGCGTGGGCGAAGGACGCGTTCGCGTAGAGGGAAGTCATTAGGCATCGCGTTCGCGTGGGTCGTGGCCGCGTTCGCGTAGAAGGATCTCCGGATGGCTGATAAAAATATGCATCGCGAACGCGTATGGCATGTCGCGTTCGTGAAGGGTATTTTGGGCAGAGCTTCGCGGACGCGTGAGAGGCGTCGCGAACGCGTAGAAGAAGGGTCTCTTGCAGTGAGTTTAAGTTCAGAACAGACCAGTCGCGGGTTTAATACCCAAAACCCCCATTTTTGAGTTCCAAGAGAAGAAATTGACGGGAGATTGCTGGGAAATCATCGGGGTTTCGTTGGAGGTAAGTTTTGTGGCTTAATTACATCATTTTAACATGAAATCCTTGGTTAAATCCCTGTAAATTAAAGATTAAAGGTGGGTTTGAGCCCTAGGCCTAAATTGAAGAAAAACACCAATTTGAGTGGGCAAATGGAGTCCGATTTTGGTAAATTTTATATGCCTAGACTCGTATCGAGATGAGGGTTCCGAATATGTGACTTTTGTAATTTTTCAACAAGCGTATCGAAAGTCGGGTTTTGACAACTTTGGGAATTTTGATGTAAATTGAGTTGTTTTGATTGGGTGTCGTCCCATTGGCCTAATTTGTTGTGTTTCTACTGTATTTGATCAGATTCTATGCTTGCGGAGCTTGATTCTCGTGGCAAGAGCATTGCGGAGTAGTCATCGCGCCGTATTGAGGTGAGTAATAGATGTGGGTGATGACCAGCGGGTTCGAAACCCCGGTATACCACTTTGTGACGCTGTATAGCAGCGAGACACGTACTCTCATGTGAGTGCGGGGTCGATTGTGTTTTGGGAGGCTTAGTCCGACTTGTTGATACTGTGTTATGATATTAGGCTATTCTTGAGTCGTCGAACCTCCCTCCCGGATGGTTGCATATTATATATTGTGATAATGGCCACTCTTGAGC
Source organism: Nicotiana noctiflora (assembly GCA_032618575.1). Lineage (NCBI taxonomy): Eukaryota > Viridiplantae > Streptophyta > Magnoliopsida > Solanales > Solanaceae > Nicotiana > Nicotiana noctiflora. Next base: position 55,833 of record JASVEL010013989.1, read on the forward strand.
CGAGGAACCCCTTCTTGGGCGGTTGAGTATACTTGTGGGTCGTGAGCCAGTTATTGGATCCCGCGAGGATCATTATCATTGCCTTATCATATTGACATGCTAGTTACTACCAGTCCGTAGCTATTTCTGTTATCATGCTATTTCCAATCTTTGGAACTTGGTATTACTGTTTTCCAAATGAAAAATGATAAAAAGGTTTTCAAAACTACTTTTGAGCCTGCGAGGCTGTATTTGCATATTAGCTGACTGGTAGTGGATCGGGCTGCGCGCCGCAGCAGTATATATGTTGGATCGGACTGCACGCCGCAGTGATATTGTGCTTGGGCTGTAGGAGCCCCTCCGGAGTCTGAACCCCCACAGTGAGCACGGGTACCCAAATTGGATCGAGCTACGCGCCGTAGCGGTCATATTATGCATTGCATTGCATTTTAGCTACATCTGCTAGCTGTTATACTATTTTGCTGGTACTTGATGGTACAGGTACAGTTGATATTGATTCAGTGACAGGGTATTTGATTACAGCTTTACATAGTGCTTTATTGCGGATTTCTTATCTGCGCTGTCTTACCCTTGTTTATTACCACCGAGTCTGGCAGTACTCATTTTACTCCCTGCACCTTGTGTGCAGATCCAGGTACCTCTCAGCAGTGATCCGATAGCTGTGCGAGGCGACATCTGTGGGATATACGAGGTAGCTGCAGAGTCCGCAGGACCCGATATTCCTTCATACGGTCTTTTGATTTTGTATTGATATTTCTTTCCGCACTTGGTATCTTGTAAACCTTTATACACTCATGTTCAGTAGAGGCTCATGACTCTTGACCCTTCGGTCTATGGGAGTTGATGTATTATGGGACTTGGTTCCCCGTTTTCGTTATATGTATCGCTATTGCTTCGTGATTTGATATGCTTAAATGGGCTAAAGAGAGCTTCTAGCTCCGTTATTGTTATTGATTGGTCAGGCTGGCTTAGCAATGTGATTGTTGATTAAAGATTATTGGTTTCATACTGATAATATATATGTTGTTGATTAAAGATTATTGGTTTCACACCGGTAATACATACATATTGTTGATTAATTATTATTGGTTTCTTGCCGGTAACATATTAAGAAATGGGATCGTGTGGCACGCCAACCACTTATATATTAAGAAATGTGATCGTGTGGCATGCCGACCACTTATATATTAAGAAATGGGATCGTGTGGCACACTGACCACTTATATATTAAAGAATTGGGATCGTATGGCGCGCGACCACTTATATATTAAAGAATTGGGATCGTGTGGCACGCCGGCCACAAAGTGATTTGAATCTTGGCATTGGCCATAGTTGCCGGTAGCCTATTGATACATTTGGGAGCGGGTGGTACGCCTACCACAAGATATGAAAATCCTATTGAAACATTTGGGAGCGGGTGGTACGCGTACCACAAGATATGAAAAGCCTATTGATACATTTGGGAGCGGGTGGTACGCCTACCACAATGTAACGACCCGACCCGTCGTTATGGGAGTTATCACCCCGTTTTCTTCATTTAACACTTGAATATGCTAATTTATATGTGTTCGGAAAGTTAGAAGCAAATCGGAAGAAATTTGGATAGAAATGAAGCCATAAACCTCTTTATGAAAGGGCTAGTTTGGAAAAGTCAACCAAATATTGACCGGTGAGTTAGACAGCTCGAAATAGAAATCTGATGATTCGACTAGTTTCGGGGGATCATTTATGACTTAGGAGAGCAATCTGAATCGAATTCGGAGGTCCGGTGTAGTTTTAGGCTTGAATTGGCTAAGGTTGAATTTTGGCGAAATCCGAACGGTAGGTGAGATTTTGATCCAGGGCTCAGAGTGAAATTCCGAGAGTTGCAGTAGCTCCGTTAGGTGATTTTGGATATGCGTGCAAAATTTCAGGTCATTTCGAGGTGTTTAGGTCGGGTTTTAGATCAAATGTTAGTTTCGAAAGTTTTTAAAGAACTTAGGCCTGAATCTGATGTGAATTGATGATTTCAGTGTTGTTAGGTGTATTTTGATGATTGGAAAAAGTTTGGATGCTATTTTGGGATATGTTGGTGCCTTTGGTTGAGGTCCCAGGGGCCTCGGATGTGTTTCGGGTTGTGATCACGCTCTTAATTAATGTTTCAACGTCGTATCTTTGGACATAAAGGGGTACCATATTGAACAAATAAGATCTGTTTACTGTTTTGAATGAAGTATTAGATCCGTATCGTAATTATGGACCCGTAGCAAAAAGAATCATCGAATTTAGACATCGTATGAGGATTTTATGGTCATTTTACTAAAGTTGCCCAGATTTTCAGGCTAATGACGAAACTGCCCCTGACGGCGTATTAAAAACCTGCACTATTTGCAAATTTTGAAACCTACATATCTCCTTCATTATAAGGTCCAATTGAGTGATTCAAAAGCCTAAATTCATTATAATTTCACAAGGAATCCATTGGGAGCAGTAAAACGTGTGAACAGTATATCTATAATGAGCAGGTCGAGTTTTCTTCCAATTTTGGAACGGGAAGAAGCTTCTGAGGCGATTTTTAAGAGAGAAATCAATGGGTAATTGCTTGAGATTCTACGCACGAGGTGGCAAATTCAAAAGGAAAGGGCATCGCGGACGAGTCTACGGCCGGCTAGAGGTGAGTAGTTTGTATATATGGTAGCCTGAGGGTTCGAAACCCCGGCTTAGCACATTGTGATGCTTGTAGGGCGTGGCTCACACCCCGTGGCAGGTGCGGGATTGACACTGATCTCAGTCCTGGTTTGAAAGCACCGTATTGAAATGCTAAGTCATCTATTTTGGAAAATTAAATAAGCATTAAAGTGTTTTCATAATTAAATGAATTGGAACGTGGAAATAAATAAGTTGAGCTGTTGTGTGACTCATATGCATGTTGTGGACTGAGGATGGATCGGGTTGCATGCCACAGCGGTTGGTATGAGGATCGGGCTGCACGCCGCAGCGGTTGATATGAGGATCGGGCTGCACGCCGCAGCAGTATTGCGCTTGGGCTGTAGGAGCCCCTCCGGAGTCTGTACACACCCCCAGTGAGCGTCGTCGATGTTAAATGGATCGGGCTACACGCCGTAGCGGTTATGTGCATTGCATTGCATTCTTTGTCTGTGGATTATCCGTGATAGTGGTAATGTACTGTTGTTGTTGCTAGTTCGTAGGATGAATCAGACTGTAGTTTAGCTTCATTTTGTGGTATTCTGTGGATTTCTTGCTTTCAGCTACTTGTATATATTTATTACTCACTGAGTACTTAGTACTCACCCCTACTCCATGCACTTTTGTGTGCAGATTCAGGTACACAAAAGGGATAGACGAGCACTCCAGCTTTTATCAGTATTTATCTGAGTTGCTGAGGTAGCTGCTGGCGTTCGCAGAACCTGACTTCTCTTCTTATTCTATCTTTCCTTTGTATAAACATTATTCATACTTGAGTATTTGGTTTATATATTGTTATCCGATCATGTTTAGAGGCTCTAGACTCGTGACCCTAGATCTTTGGGTGGTTATTCAGTTTAGCTTTATTGTTGAAATAATATCCAGGTAATTGATTTGAGCTTCATGCTCGGGTGAGAGTGTAAGTGGTCGGGCTTGCCTAGCAGGTGTGTTGAGCGCCATCACGACCGGGATTTGGGTCGTGACACACAAGATATGAAAAGCCTATGGTTACGTTTGGGAGCGGGTGGTACGCCTACCACAAGATATGAAATGAAAAATAAATTGAGACATGAAAGTAAGATTTGTTCCGTTGATCAGATTACTCCGGATATTGTGAGTTGTTGACTGTTATTTCAGAGCAGATTCTTTCCTTATAAACGTTCGATAACGTTTTATGCTGTTGTATATATATATATAGTTCAATACTTCGAGCTTCAATAATTGTACTTTAATTGAAAATGGTATTTTCTTTATCAAATGATTACTAAAAATAACTTCAATACTTCGAGCTTCAATAATTGTACTTTAATTGAAAAGGGTATTTCCTTTATCAAATGATTACTAAAAATAACTTCATCTTGTCTTGTTGATTTACTAATTGGGATGGAAGTTGTTCTATACTTTATGTTAGGTAAGTGAGGCTCGTCGAACATTCTTAATTGTATTGGGTCATGGACCCTGTGAAATGAGCAACAAGAGAATATTGATGTGCAATGTGAAATAGAAATATGTTGGCACAAGGTGCTAGGGAAAATATTATAATTTTATTTAATTGCACGTGAGTTGTCTGTGCGGTTGTGATATAAATATGGGCACGAGATGCCGTAAAAATATGAAAGTAGGTCGAGACCTATATTATTATGATTTTGAAATGAGGCGTCACAAGGTGACCTTTACTCAAAAGAATTTTATTCGAAAGATACTTATTTGAAGGAAATATATTCGAAACATATTTATTGGAAGCATATTATTCTAGAGATTATTACTTGGAGGATTTATAGGAAAAAATATTTATCATTGAAAGACTCGATTAATTGATTGCACTTGTATTTATTATTTGTTGAGAAACATTTGTGGTATTCTTGTTGCCAACTGTTTATATCTCTGGTAGATCATTGTTGCCAATTATTTATATCTCTGGTAGATCATTGATGCCATTATTGTTATTTGCTTCCTATTATTTTGTACGCTATAAACTGCACAGGTTTATGTGAGTGTCTAGTCCTAGCCTCGTCACTACTTCGCCGAGGTAGGCTAGACACTTACCAGCACATGGGGTCGGTTGTGCTTATACTACACTTCTGTACATTTTTGTGTACAGATTCAGGTATTTGATCGATGGTAGTTATACATTGCGGTGGAGACTCAAGGTAAACCTGCTATAGAGTTCGCAGTCCTCAGAGTCACCTTCAATTGTACTTATTTCCATTTGTTCCCTTTGTTTCAGAACAGTGATGTAATTATATTGTATAACTACTCTTAGAAAGGCTTGTGACTTGTACTACCGGTTTTGGGAATAGTAAATCATTTAGAGAAATTTCAGTTGAAGTTAATAAGTATCAATGTTATTTCGGTTTATGTTAGGCTTACCTAGTTTGAAGACTAGGTGCCATCACGGCTCCTTCGGAGGGATTTTTGGGTCGTGACAGAATAGTTAGCACTAATTTTGAACTTAAATTTTTGGTATATCAAATTTCCTCGTACTGCACTTATTATACTTTTTTCTATAGGTTGTATAATTCTATCATCTGCTAGATAAATTTCTATTGGTGTATCTATCCCTTCTCTAAAACATGCCTTAATTAATATCTCTGTTCCTCCTAAATTTACATATTTAATTGGGTTTTTTGCCCTTAAATCCTGTATTTCTTTATTTATTATACGTTTATTTATTATTGGTATTTTAGCTTTTCCTTTGGTGTATTTACAGTCTATTATGTGTTCTCTTTGGCTAATTACATAGTATTCTTCTTTACTTCTTTTGAACCAATTTTTTATTTTTGGTATATCTAATATTTTTTCTACATTTAAGTCTAATTCCTTTCCTTTTATTTGTTCAAATATATTTTCATGAAATATTACTTTTTGTTCCGTAGATTCTTCATCTTGGTATTCTTCTTGGGTTATTATATTTATTTCTTTTTCAGTCATCTATTAATTTATTGTCTTCATTATCCGATTCTAGTATTGATTCATTTTCTAATTCATTTTCTGATAATTCATATATACTATCATTACTTTCTAATTCATAGTCTATGTATTCCATTTGTACGTATTCTTCATCGTTTATTATTATTTTTGATACTTGCTTAGCTCTTTGATTTTTAGGTATTTTGCAATCTTTTGCTAAATGTCCTAGTTTTCCGCAATTATAACGTTTGCATTCTGATAATTTTTTCTTAGGTCGGTATTGCCTTTTGTTATTAAATTTCTTTACATAATATCTTCGTCTAGGTTTTTTATACTTAAATTTTGACTTATACTTTTTATATTTTTTAATTTTATTATGATTTTTATTATAGTATCTTTTATTGCATCCAAACTGGGGTGCTGTTTTATCTTTACAACATTCTAAATTTTTTATTAACGTTTTTTCCATTTTAATTTCTTCTTTATGTTTTTCACATAATTCTGTGAACTAGTTTTGTAAGTATTTAATTCTTTCTCCTAAAGTATCTTGTAATGCTACATTATTCCAATCTTTTAATATTTTTGAACTAAATGGTTCTGGTAATTTTGAAAAATATAATTTTGTTATTTCTTTACTTTCCTCTATACTATATATTCCTTTATAGTAAAATTCTTTAAATGCACATGTATATTCGTCTATGTAACACATATTACATATTGCTAACTTTGACATTAGATTTCTATTTAATATTTTTTCTCTATGTTGTTCTACTTCTTCCAAAAATACCACAACAAATACCTACAACTCCACAAACCATAAGCTATGCAAATAGTTTAAACCAAGATAAGAAATCATATAACCACATTACCAGAAACTATATTGAAAATATATACCAGATCCAAACATACTTAAACAAAAACCCCAGATCTACTACCACCACAAACCCACAAGAAGACTACTGTAACGACCCTGCCCACCACTGTGCATAAATTGTCCGCTTTGGGCCTAGCCCGCACGGTTTTGTTCCTCACGTGCCTGTTCTAGGAACCACGTGAGAAGCCCTATTGTAGTATCAGAGTTGCACAGCAGAGCTGGCTCCATACCCACAATATATTGTCCCCTCTAGCATACAGTGCCTGTTACAGGAACCACTGTACCCTCAGGGTTTTGTTCCTCACGTGCCTGTTCCAAGAACCACGTGAGAAGGCCTATACACATGGTGGTCCAACGCCTCTACTTAACTAGCCCAGGACTCCCTCTCAATTCCGATGTGAGATATTTGGAGACCTACAGTGCCTGTTCCAAGAACCATTGCACCCCGCCCACCAACAAGGATTCAACATCCTCGTTGAGGGTACCCAACGCATCGTACTTAGAGAGTCGGCTCTGATACCAATTGTAACGACCCGGCCCACCACTGTGCATATATTGTCCGCTTTGGGCCTAGCCCGCACGGTTTTGTTCTTCACGTGCCTGTTCCAGGAACCACGTGAGAAGGCCTATTGTAGTATCAGAATTGCACAGCAGCGCTGGCTCCATACCCACAATATATTGTCCCCTCTGGCATACAGTGCCTGTTACAGGAACCACTGTACCCTAAGGGTTTTGTTCCTCACGTGCCTGTTCGAGGAACCACGTGAGAAGGCCTATACACATGGTGGTCCAACGCCTCTACTTAACTAGCCCAGGAACAAAACCCTGAGGGTACAGTGGTTCCTGTAACAGGCACTGTATGCTAGAGGGGACAATATATTGTGGGTATGGAGCTAGTGCTACTGTGCAACTCTGATACTACAATAGGCCTTTTCCCCAGTGCTTCCTGGAACAGGCCTGGGGAGGAACAAAACCGTGCGGGCCAGTATGACGACCCGGCCCGTCGTCACGGGAATTACCACCCCGTTATGTTGAAATTGTATGTTTTATGCGTTTATATCAGTGTTAAAGTCTATCGGGTGATTTAGGAGTGATTTGGATTGAAAATGAGGCATATAGCCTTTTTGAAGGAGACTTGAATAAGGAAAGTCAACCCGGAGTTGACTATTTGGTTAGAGGGATCAGAATTAGGTTCTGATGATTCGGTTAGTTCCGGGAGGTGATTTGTGACTTAGGGGAACGATCGGAATTGAATTTGGAGGCCCGGTGTAGAAATAGGCTTGAATTGGCTAAGATTGAATTTTGGCGAAATCCGAACGGTAGGTGAGATTTTGATCCGGGGGTCGGAATGGAATTTCGACAGTTGCAGTAGCTCCGTTAGGTGATTTTGGATGTGCCTGCAAAATTTCAGGTCATTCGGACGTCGATTAGTCGGGTTTTTGATGGAATGTGCAATTCGGAAGTTTTGAAGGAATTTAGGCTTGAATCCGTGTGTAATTGGTGATTTTAATATTTAGGATGGTGTTTTTATGATTGGAACAAGTTCGTATCGTGTTTTGGGGTATGTTGGTGGTTTTCGTTGGGGTCCCGGGGGCCTCGGGGTGTTTTCGGATGGTTAAACGGGAGAAAATGTGGAAAATTGCAGGTTTTGACTCTGGTTCTATTGTTTTCGCTCCTGCGGAAATGGGGGCGCAGGAGCGAGTCCGCAGGAGCGGACGAGGGGGCGCAGGAGCGCTTGGCTTCGCAGAAGCGGAATCGTCTCTGCTGAAGCGGCGTCGCAGGAGCGAAGATGAGACCGCAGAAGCGGTCAAGAGAGAAATGGGGGAAAACCGCAGAAGCGGATTTGTTGACCGCATAGGCGAGTCCGCAAGAGTGGACTCTTGATCGCAGAGGCGGAAAGGGCCGTAGGGGCGGAATGTTATCCACAGAAGCGGACCCGCAGGAGCGGTCCGTGTATCGCAGGAGCGGAAATGGCCAAATAGGCCTGGGTTCGCAGAAGCGACCAATTGGTCGCAGAAGCGGTTCCGCAGGGGCGGAAAATGGTTCGCAGAAGCGAAAATCGCAGTGAGTTAAGTGTATCAGAAGTTAGAAAATTTTAGAAACATTTCACACATTTGGGTCTCGGCTTTAGAGGCGATTTGGGCGATTTTGAAGAGAAACTCAAGGAAATCATCAGGTAATCAACTATGGACTTAAACTATGATTAGTATTGATAATATTATGCAATTATATCATGAAAATGGAGGAATTTGGGGTGATTCATGGAAGATTTAACCCTAGGCTTGAACTTTAGAAAATCAAGGTTTTGAATGGGCAAATGGAGTCCGAATTTGGTAAAATTGATATGCTTAGACTCGTATTGAGATGAGGGTTCCGAATATGTGACTTTTGTAATTTTTCGACAAGCGTACCGAAAGTCTCGGTTTTGAAAACTTTGGGAATTTTGATGTAAATTAAGTTGTATTGATTGGGTGTCGTCCCATTGGCCTAATTTGTTGTATTTCTACTGTATTTGATCAGATTCTACGCGTGCGGAGCTTGATTCTCGTGGCAAGGGCATTGCGGAGTAGTCATCGCGTCGTATTGAGGTGAGTAATAGATGTGGGTGATGACCAGCGGGTTCGAAACCCCGGTATACCACTTTGTGACGATGTATAGCAGCGAGACACGTACTCTCATGTGAGTGCGGGGTCGATTGTGATTGGGGACTATGGCTTAGTCCGACTTGCTGATACTTTGTTATGATATTAGGCTATTCATGAGCCGTCGAACCTCCTTCTCGGATGGTTGCATATTATACTGTGATATTGGCTACTCTTGAGCCGTTAAACCCCCTTCTTGGGTGGTTGAGTATACTTGTGGGCCGTGAGCCAGTTATTGGATCCCGCGAGGATCGTTATCATTGTCTTATCATATTGACATGCTAGTTACTATCAGTCCGTAGCTATTTCTGTTATCATGCTATTTCCAATCTCTGGAACTTGGCATTAATGTTTTCCAACTGAAAAATGACAAAAAGGTTTTCAAAACTACTTTTGAGCCTGCGAGGCTGTATTTGCATATTAGCTGACTGGTAGTGGATCGGGCTGCGCGCCGCAGCAGTATATATGTTGGATCGGACTGCACGCCGCAGTGATATTGTGCTTGGGCTATAGGAGCCCCTCCGGAGTCTGAACCCCCACAGTGAGCACGGGTACCCAAATTGGATCGGGCTACGCGCCGTAGCGGTCATATCTTGCATTGCATTGCATTTAGCTACATCTGCTAGCTGTTATACTGTTTTGCTGGTACTTGTTGGTACAGGTACGATTGATATTGATTATGTGAGAGGGCATTTGATTACAGCTTTGCATAGTGCTTTATTGCGGATTTCTTATCTGCGCTGTCTTACCCCTGTTTATTACCACTGAGTCTGGCAGTACTCATTTTACTCCCTGTACCTTGTGTGCAGATCCAGGTACCTCTCAGCAGTGATCTAGTAGCTGTGCGAGGCGACATTTGTGGATATTCGAGGTAGCTGCAGAGTCCGCAGGACCCGATATTCCTTCTTATCGTCTCTTGATTTTGTATTGACTTTTCTTTCCGCACTTGGTATCTTGTAAACCTTTATACACTCATGTTCAGTAGAGGCTCATGACTCTTGACCCTTCGGTCTATGGGAGTTGATGTATTATGGGACTAGGTTTTCCGTTTTCGTTATTTGTATCGCTATTGCTTCGTGATTTAATATGCTTAAATGGGCTAAAGAGAGCTTCTAGCTCCGTTATTGTTATTGATTGGTCAGGCTGGCTTAGCAATGTGTTGGGCGCCATCACGACCGGATTTGGGGTCGTGACATGTTGGTATCAGAGCCTAGGTTTACTAGGCCTCACGAGTCTTGAGCCGATTAGTAGAGTCTTGTGGATCGGTACGGGGACGCCTGTACTTATCCTCGGGAGGCTGCGAACCTTTAGGAAAACTTCACTTTTCTTGAACTCTGTCGTGCGATCTTGTTGTTCTGAGAACTAAACTTCTGTATTCTATTCTCTCGCAGATGGCAAGAACTCGAGCATCAGGATGAGGTGGACGACCTCCATTGCCACCTGCCAGAGGCCGTGGGCGCGGTCGTGCTAGAGGTAGAGGTAGGGCAGCTGAGGTAGTGCCAGCTGACCCGCCCGTTGTACCTGTTTAGAGCAGCCCCCGGTGGTTGATGCGCCAGTAGCCCCAGTTCAGGCCCAGACTGTATCTATTGCTATTCCTGGTCTTCAGGAGACTCTTGCTCGGATATTATCGGTGTGTTCCGGTTTGGCTCAGGTAGTTTCAGCTACTGCTACTGCAGCGACATCTCAGACAGGGGGTGGTCAGCAGACCCCTGCAGCTCGCACACCTGACCCGGTTGTTCAGGGACTTTAGACGCCAGAGGCGGTCCCCGCTCAGGTGGTTGCACCGGTTATTCCTCCCGCTGCACCAGCTCCAGCTCCAGAGCATATGGTTCAGGTTATGCCCGACAATGAGCAGCGTCGTCTTGAGAGATTTGGTAGACTTCAGCCACCCCATTTCAGTGGCGTTGAGGGTGAGGATGCCCAGGGTTTCTTGGACAAGTGTCAGAGGATGTTGCGGACGGCTGGTATTCTTGAGTCCAGCGGAGTTTCATTTACTACCTTTCAGTTCACTGGTCTCGCATTTGATTGGTGGGAAGAGTTTGAGAGGCGTAGGCCTGCAGGAGCAGCACCTCTCACATGGCAGCAGTTCTCTACTCTCTTTCTAGAGAAATATGTACCTCGGTCTCGTCGCGAGGAGCTACGTCGCCAGTTCGAGTGGTTGGTTCAGGGCGACATGTCTGTGACTCAGTATGAGCTTAGATTCACACAGTTGGCTAGGCATGCCACATGGATGATCCCTAATGATAGGGAGAGGATCGGGAGGTTCATTGATGGCCTCAACTACTCTATCCGCATTCTTATGACCAGAGAGAGAGTTTTGTCATCATCATTTGAGCAGGTTGTTGATATGGCATGCTCCATTGAGGCGGATCGTCGCCGAGAGAGAGAGGAGCGGGAGGCCAAGAGGCCTCGTGGTTCTGGCAGTTTCAGTGGTGCTCCATCTAGAGGGCATTCCCAGTAGAGCAGAGGTCGCTCATCTAGACCTTCTCATTCAGGCCGCCCAGAGCAGAGCGGAGGTTCTTATGGTCGTGGTCGACAGGGGTTTCAGCAGGGTCAGTCATCGCTTAGTGCCCTTCCAGCCCAGGGTGCAGCACCTACTTCTTCAGCCCAGGGTTCTTCTACGGCGAGGGGTTCCCTTCAGTCCCCTTCTCCAGCACCAGGTGCATGTTATGAGTGTGGTGAGTTTGGCCATATGAGGAGACAGTGCCCTCGACTCCGTATGGACAGGACTTAGCAGAGGGATCTGCCCACCTCTTCAGCACCATCTCAGTCTAGTAGAGGTAGAGGTCAGTCTACTCGTGGTCACCCCAGGGGCGAGGAGAGATCTGGTGGAGGCCAGGCACGATTCTATGCACTTCCTAACAGGCGTGATGCACTTGCCTCCGATGCGGTGATTACAAGTATCATTTCTGTCTGTCACAAAGATGCCTCTGTTCTATTTGATCCAGGGTCCACATATTCATCCGTGTCCTCTTACTTTGCACATCACTTGGGTACGACTCGTAGTGGTCTTGATTTACCTGTTCATGTATCCACCCTCGTGGGTGATACGATTGTTGTGGATCATGTCTATAGATCCTGTGTTATATCTATTGGGGGTCTGGAGACCCAGGCAGATTTGTTATTGTTGGGTATGGTGGACTTTGATGTTATATTGGGTATGGACTGGTTGTGTCCGTACCATGCTATATTGGACTGTCATACTAAGACAGTTACGTTGGCCATTCTTGGTATTTCTCAGATTGAGTGGCGGGGTTCGACCGATTTCGTCCCTAGCCGTGTTATTTCGTTCCTAAAAGCTCAGAAGATGGTTGAAAAAGGGTGTTTATCGTATTTAGCTTTTGTGAGAGATGTGGGAGCCGAGTCTCCTAGCATTGATTCTGTACCTGTTGTGAGGGACTTTCCAGATGTATTTCCCTCAGACCTGCCGGGCATGCCGCCGGACAGGGATATTGATTTTGGCATTGACTTGGTGCCGGGCACTCAGCCCATATCCGTTCCTCCTTATCGGATGGCACCAACTGGGTTGAAAGAAATGAAAGAGCAGCTTCAAGAGCTTCTGGATAAGGGTTTCATCCGCCCTAGTGTGTCTCCGTGGGGTGCGCCGGTATTATTTGTTAAAAAGAAAGATGGTTCCATGTGAATGTGTATTGATTATAGGCAATTGAACAAAGTGACAGTGAAGAACAAGTACCCTCTACCGCGCATAGATGATTTGTTTGATCGGTTACAGGGTGCGAGGGTGTTTTCTAAGATCGATCTTCGTTCAGGCTATCATCAGCTGAAGATCAGGGACTCGGATATTATGAAGACTGCATTCAGGACCCGATATGGTCATTATGAGTTTCTTGTGATGTCGTTTGGGCCGACCAACGCCCCAGCAACATTTATGCATCTAATGAACAGTGTGTTCAGGCCCTATTTGGATTCATTTATGATTGTATTCATTGATGACATTCTTGTCTACTCCCGTAGTCAGGAGGAGCATGCTCAGCATTTGAGTATTGTGTTGCAGAGATTGAGGGAGGAGAAGCTATATGCTAAATTCTCCAAGTGCGAGTTTTGGCTCGAGTCCGTAGCATTTTTGGGGCATGTGGTGTCTCGTGATGGTATTCAGGTTGATCCGAAGAAGATAGAGGCGGTGCAGAGTTGGCCTAGACCGTCCTCAGCTACAGAGATTAGGAGTTTTCTTGGCTTGGCGGGATATTATCGCAGGTTTGTTCAGGAATTTTCATCCATTGCTTCTTCATTGACTAAATTGACCCAGAAGGACCATTCGTGTGGTCGGATGAGTGCGAGGAGAGCTTTCAAAAGCTCAAGACAGCTTTGACCACAGCTCCAGTGTTAGTATTGCCATCAGCTTCGGGTTCATATACCGTTTATTGTGATGCCTCGAGAGTGGGGATAGGTTGTGTGTTGATGCAGGAAGGTAAGGTAATTGCTTATGCTTCTCGGCAGTTGAAGCCACATGAGAACTATCCTGTTCATGATTTGGAGCTAGCCGCCATTGTTCATGCATTGAAGATTTGGAGACACTATTTGTACGGTGTGTCTTGTGAGGTGTATACCGACCATCGTAGTCTCCAGCACTTGTTCAAACAGAAAGACCTTAATTTGAGACAGCGGAGATGGCTTGAGTTGCTGAAGGATTATGACATTACTATTTTATATCATCCGGGAAAGGCCAATGTGGTGGCCGATGCTTTGAGCCGGAAGGCGGTCGGTATGGGGAGCTTGGCATATATTCCAGCTGAGGAGAGACCATTTGCTTATGATGTTCAGGTGCTAGCCAATCGGCTAGTGAGGTTAGATATTTCGGAGCCCAGCCGGGTATTGGCTTGTGTTGTATCTCGGTCATCTCTATATGATCGTATTCGTGAGCGCCAGTATGATGATCCACATTTGGCTGTCCTTAAGGACAGAGTTCAGCATGATGATGCCAGAGATGTCACCATTGATAGTGACGGCGTATTGAGGATGCGGGGCCGGGTATGTGTGCCCAATGTTGATGGCCTTCGTGAGTTGATTTTGGAGGAGGTCCATAGCTCGCGGTATTCTATCCATCCAGGAGCCACGAAGATGTATCAAGATTTGAAACATCACTATTGGTGGAGAAAGATGAAAATGGACATTGTCGGACATGTAGCACGGTGCCTCAACTGTCAGCAGGTTAAGTACGAGCATCAGAGGCCCGGCGGTGTATTTCAGCGCATTGTTATTCCTGAGTGGAAATGGGAGAGGATCACTATGGACTTTGTTACTCGACTCCCTCGGACGACGAGGAAGTTTGATTCTGTATGGGTGATTGTGGATAGACTGACCAAGTCAGCTCACTTCATTCCAGTTAGTACTACCTACTCATCGGAGCGGTTGGTAGCGATCTTTATTCGAGAGATTGTTCGGTTGCATGGAGTTCCAGTGTCTATCATATCCGACAGGGGTACTCAGTTCACTTCTCAGTTTTGGAGAGCATTTCAGCGAGAGATGGGTACACGGGTTGAGTTGAGTACAACATTTCACCCCCAGACAGACGGACAGTCTGAGCGCACTATTCAGATCTTGGAGGATATGTTGCGAGCTTGTGTGATTGATTTTGGTGGTTCGTGGGATGAGTTCCTACCACTTGCTGAGTTTGCCTACAACAACAGTTATCAGTCGAGTATTCGGATGGCCCCGTATGAGGCATTGTATGGCAGGCGGTGTAGATCCCCCGTGGGATGGTTTGAGCCTGGTGAGGTTAGATTGATAGGGACTGAGCTAGTCCAGGATGCTCTGGATAGAGCAAAGTTGATCCAGGAGAGGCTTCGTACAGCACAGTCTCGTCGGAAGAGTTATGCGGACCGTAGAGTTTGAGAGTTGTCTTTCATGGTTGGTGACGAGTATTGTTGAAGGTTTCACCTATGAAGGGTGTCATGAGGTTTGGGAAGAAAGGAAAGTTGAGTCCTAGGTACATTGGTCCTTTTGAGATACCGAGGAGGGTTGGAGAGGTGGCATATGAGTTAGCCTTGCCGCCCAGCCTATCTAGCGTTCATCCAGTATTCCATGTATCTATGCTCCGGAAGTACATTGGAGATCCGTCTCATGTATTAGACTTCAGTACCATTCAGCTTGATGGTGATCTATCCTATGATGTGGAGCCTATTGCCATTTTGGGATGGCGGTGAGAAAATTGAGGTCTAAGGAGATTGCATCAGTTAAGGTTCGGTGGAGAGGTCGACCCGTGGAGGAGGCCACTTGGGAGATCGAGCGGGAGATGCGGAGCAGATATCCTCACTTGTTTGAGACTTCAGGTATGTTTCTTGACCCGCTCGAGGACGAGCGTTTGCTTAAGAGGGGAGAATGTGACGACCCGGCCCGTCGTCATGGGAATTACCACCCCGTTATGTTGAAATTGTATGTTTTATGCGTTTATATCGGTGTTAAAGTCTATCGGGTGATTTAGGAGTGATTTGGATTGAAAATGAGGCATATAGCCTTTTTGAAGGAGACTTGAATAAGGAAAGTCAACCCGGAGTTGACTATTTAGTTAGAGGGCTCGGAATCAGGTTCTGATGATTCGGTTAGTTCCGGGAGATGATTTGTGACTTAGGGGAACGATCGGAATTGAATTTGGAGGCCCGGTGTAGAAATAGGCTTGAATTGGCTAAGATTGAATTTTGGCGAAATCCGAACGGTAGGTGAGATTTTGATCCGGGGGTCGGAATGGAATTTCGACAGTTGCAGTAGCTCCGTTAGGTGATTTTGGATGTGCCTGCAAAATTTCAGGTCATTCGGACGTCGATTAGTCGGGTTTTTGATGGAATGTGCAATTCGGAAGTTTTGAAGGAATTTAGGCTTGAATCCGTGTGTAATTGGTGATTTTAATGTTTAGGATGGTGTTTTTATGATTGGAACAAGTTCGTATCATGTTTTGGGGTATGTTGGTGGTTTTCGTTGGGGTCCCGGGGGCGTCGGGGTGTTTTCGGATGGTTAAACGGGAGAAAATGTGGAAAATTGCAGGTTTTGACTCTGGTTCTGTTGTTTTCGCTCCTGCGGAAATGGGAGCGCAGAAGCGAATCCGTAGGAGCGGACAAGAGGACGCAGGGGCGAGTGACTTCGCAGAAGCGGAATCGTCTTCGCTGAAGCGGCGTCGCAGGAGCGAAGATGAGACCGCAGAAGCGGTCAAGAGAGAAATGGGGGAAAACCGCAGAAGCGGATTTATTGACCGCATAGGCGAGTCCGCAGGAGCGGACTCTTGATCGCAGAGGCGGAAAGGACCGCAGGGGCGGAATGTTATCCGCAGAAGCAGACCCGCAGGAGCGGTCCGTGTATCGTAGGAGTGGAAATGGCCAAATAGGCCTGGGTTCGCGAAAGCGACCAATTGGTCGCAGAAGCGGTTCCGCAGGGGCGGAAAATGGTCCGCAGAAGCGAAAATCGCAGTGAATTAATTGTATCAGAAGTTAGAAAATTTCAGAAACATTTCACACATTTGGGTCTCGGCTTTAGAGGCGATTTGGGTGATTTTGAAGAGAAACTCAAGGGAAATCATCAGGTAATCAACTATGGACTTAAACTATGATTAGTATTGATAATATTATGCAATTATATCATGAAAATGGAGGAATTTGGGGTGATACATGGAAGATTTAACCCTAGGCTTGAACTTTAGAAAATCAAGGTTTTGAATGGGCAAATGGAGTCCGAATTTGGTAAAATTGATATGCTTAGACTCGTATTGAGATGAGGGTTCCGAATATGTGACTTTTATAATTTTTCGACAATCGTACCGAAAGTCGAGTTTTGACAACTTTGGGAATTTTGATGTAAATTGAGTTGTATTGATTGGGTGTCGTCCCATTGGCCTAATTTGTTGTATTTCTACTGTATTTGATCATATTCTACGCGTGCGGAGCGTGATTCTCGTGGCAAGGGCATTGCGGAGTAGTCGTCGCGTCGTATTGAGGTGAGTAATAGATGTGGGTGATGACCAGCGGGTTCGAAACCCCGGTATACCACTTTGTGACGCTGTATAGCAGCGAGACACATACTCTCATGTGAGTGCGGGGTCGATTGTGATTGGGGACTACTGCTTAGTCCGACTTGCTGATACCGTGTTATGATATTAGGCTATTTATGAGCCGTCGAACCTCCTTCTCGGATGGTTGCATATTATACTGTGATATTGGCTACTCTTGAGCCGTTGAACCCCCTTCTTGGGTGGTTGAGTATACTTGTGGGCCGTGAGCCAGTTATTGGATCCCGCGAGGATCGTTATCATTGTCTTATCATATTGACATGATAGTTACTACCAGTCCGTAGCTATTTCTGTTATCATGCTATTTCCAATCTCAGGAACTTGGTATTATTGTTTTCCAACTAAAAAATGATAAAAAGGTTTTCAAAACTACTTTTGAGCCTCCGAGGCTGTATTTGCATATTAGCTGACTGGTAGTGGATCGGCCTGCGCGCCGCAGCAGTATATATGTTGGATCGGACCGCACGCCGCAGTGATATTGTGCTTGGGCTGTAGGAGCCCCTCCGAGTCCGAACCCCCACAGTGAGCACGGGTACCCAAATTGGATCGGGCTATGCAGCCGTAGCGGTCATATCATGCATTGCATTGCATTTAGCTACATCCGCTAGTTGTTATACTGTTTTTGGTACTTGTTGGTACAGGTACACTTGATATTGATTCTGTGACAGGGTATTTGATTACGGCTTTACATAGTGCTTTATTGCGGATTTCTTATCTCGCTGTCTTACCCTTGTTTATTACCACTGAGTCTGGCAGTACTTATTTTACTCCCTGCACCTTGTGTGCAGATCCAGTACCTCTCAGCAGTGATCCAGTAGCTGTGCGAGGCGACATTTGTGGATATTCGAGGTAGCTGCGGAGTCCGCAGGACCCGATATTCCTTCTTACTCTGTCTCTTGATTTTGTATTGACTTTTCTTTCCGCACTTGGTATCTTGTTAACCTTTATACACTCATGTTCAGTAGAGGCTCATGACTCTTGACCCTTCGGTCTATGGGAGTTGATGTATTATGGGACTTGGTTTTCCGTTTTCGTTATTTGTATCGCTATTGCTTCGTGATTTAATATGCTTAAATGGGCTAAAGAGAGCTTCTAGCTCCGTTATTGTTATTGATTGGTCAGGCTGGCTTAACAATGTGTTTTGCGCCATCACGACCGGATTTGGGGTCGTGACAGCTTGGCCCAAAGCGGACAATATATGCACAGTGGTGGGCGGGGTCGTTACAACTACGTAACACAAAAGTTACAAAGTTATAATAGGTTGATTGCTCAACCTAAGACTAGAACAAATTTAGTAACAACTTGTTTTAATTACGGATTACTTAATACCGTACAAAATATACACAATTAGAGCAAAAAAGTTATATAAATTATAAAAATAATTCTAAGAAAACATATAGAGATGATAGAGAACCAAGATATACAAAGTGGATTCCAACACAAATACCAACAACAATACAACATAATTTCTTAGATCTAGACTGTGTAAAAGATATAAATAAGACAATCCAGCTATAGGTAGGATACATGACGAAACAGATTATAGACAATAAAATAGGAATATCAGATGTACCAGAATACATGGAAAGAACGTTAATAGGAACAACTAAGTTATGGTTACAAAATATGACTAAAAATACCTTAGTAGTATTAAGAAATGATAAAAAATTTAATGGTGAAAAAGCTACAACAGCTATAGATATTTTGCATAAATATGAAACAACTATAAGAAATGAATTTAGTAGTGCGGAAACAGAAGTAGTAGAACAGCATAGAGAAAAAATATTAAATAGAAATTTAATGTCAAAATTAGCAATATGTAATATGTGTTACATAGACGAATATACATATGCATTTAAAGAATTTTACTATAAAGAAATATATAGTATAGAGGAAAGTAAAGAAATAAGAAAATTATATTTTTCAAAATTACCAGAACCATTTAGTTCAAAAATACTAAAAGATTGGAATAATGCAGCATTACAAGATACTTTAGGAGCAAGAATTAAATACTTACAAAACTGGTTCGTAGAATTATGTGAAAAACAAAAAGAAGAAATTAAAATGGAAAAATTGTTAATAAAAAACTTAGCATGTTGTAAAGATAAAACAGCACCCCAGTTTGGATGCAATAAAAGATACTATAATAAAAATCATTATAAAATTAAAAAATATAAAAAGTATAAGTCAATATTTAAGTATAAAAAACCTAGACGAAAATATTATGTAAAGAAATTTAATAATAAAAGGCAATACCGACCTAAGAAAAAATTATCAGAATGCAAATGTTATAATTGCGGAAAACTAGGACCTTTAGCAAAAGATTGCAAAATACCTAAAAATCAAAGAGCTAAGCAAGTATCAGAAATAATAATAAACGACGAAGAATACGTACAAATGGAATACATAGACTATGAATTAGAAAGTAATGATAGTATATATGAATTATCAGAAAATGAATTAGAAAATGAATCAATACTAGAATCGGATAATGAAGACAATAAATTAATAGATGACTGAAAAAGAAATAAATATAATAACCCAAGAAGAATACCAAGATGAAGAATCTACGGAACAACAAGTAATATTTGATGAAAATATATTTGAACAAATAAAAGGAAAGGAATTAGACTTAAGTGTAGAAAAAATATTAGATATACCAAAAATGAAAATTGGTTCAAAAGAAGTAAAGAAGAATACTATGTAATTAGCCAAAGAGAACATATAATAGATTGTAAATACACCAAAGAAAAAGCTAAAATACCAATAATAAATAAACGTATAATAAATAATGAAATACAAGATATAAAGGCAAAAAACCCAATTAAATACGTACATCTAGGAGGAACAGAAATATTAATAAGGCATGTTTTAGAGAAGGGATAGATACACAAATAGAAATTTATCTAGCAGATGATAGAATTATACAACATATAGAAAAAAGTATAATAAGTGCAGTACGAGGAAATTTGATATACCAAAAATTTAAGTTCGTAATTAGTGCTGACTATTCAGTAGCGATAAATGATAAAAATATAGATAAATCACTCGTATTATACTGGAAAATGTCAGGAATAGAATTAACCCCAGGTAGTAAGATATTTACAGCAAGATGTAAAAATCTATATATATTAACTACTAAACATAAGATAATGGCAAGAAATAAAATAAACAAAATAAAGATAGAAAATCCTTTTGAAAGAATAGTTACAGTTATAGATAACAACGAGTATAGTTATAATGAATTAGACATAGAAGAAGATTTAGACATAGTAAAAGAAAGACTAAGCACAACAAAAAGATTGAGTTTTGAAGTAGGACAAACATCATCAAATAAAACAAGCACATCAGATAGGATAGGATATAAAATACCTAAACATATAGAGCAATTATCAGAAGAAATGAAACTTCATTATTATTACATAACAGGAGTAATGAATGGAAGAAAATACTTAATACTAATAAATACAGGACAAGAAGAAAATTATATAACAAGAGAATTAATTACAAAAGATAGAGATCAGTTAATGATATACGCCAACTCCAAGGAGCAAAGGAAAACAGATATGGATGAAGTCCGGAATTGGATCTTATCACTACTTAAACCAGAGGTACAACCAGAAACTAGAGCACTGAAAAACGGATTTATCTCTACAGAGCTATTGACAAGATATTGTAAAATAATAGGACATAAATATCCAGATCATATATGTTCAAAATGTACTGGAGAAGATAACTTTGTCCCAGCCGTCCAAATGGAATAAAAAACAAGTGGACAAATATTATTACATGAAGACAAAGAAGTAAAAAGATATGAAGAAGATATGAAGAACAAGCGGCCGACAAAAAACAAAGAAAAAAGCAAGAAAGAGACATAAAGAGAAAGAAGATAAAAAGTGATGTAATAGGACTATTTACTTTTCTTATTTACATTTCTTTATGTTTGTAAAGAGTCAGAGTCGTAGAAGTCATAGTCGTAACTAGTAAGAGTCAAGTCACTATTCGTAAATAGTAAGAGTCAAGTTACTATTCGTAAATAGTAAGAGTCAAGTCACTATTCATAAATAGTAAAGGCCAATGAATAGTAAAGGTCATCTTACTTCTCTATATAAAGGAGTAAGTAGATAGAAGAAAGATATCAGAAAAAAGAGAATTCTCTCTTTATATCGGAAAAAATACAAATCAATAAAAAATTCTCTCTTTCATAAATACTCTCTCAAATAAGCTATAATATTCAACAAGATATGTCGAACTCGAAGAAGATACAAAGTCAGGTAAAATCATTTATGATTATGTATAGCTAAACTCTTATATTCCTAATAATCATCTTATAATACTATAACTTTCATCATGTTATAATAATGCTATAAAGAATAATTTGAGCAAGTTTGCCATGTAAGTATGCTAAAATTAAACCTAGGCTAAGTCACTCCTAATGGGAAACTAGTGAGGCGAGGAGATGCCGTGTAGGGAAGTACCGCAGTTGAGGACATTGCTAGGGCAAATGATTAGAGCAAAGGGCCATGGTAGTGACCAGAAAAATTATTCTTTATATCCTATTATTATATGATGAATATGATAGTAAAGTAAGAAGATTAGAAGGAATAATCATAAGAATAATAGCAACACATAAAATAATGATAACATACCTACTAGACGAGATGACAGATAATTATAAGATATTAATCTTTTATGTACTTAGAAAGATAACCGAACTGAAATTAGAAAAAATATATGGAATCAAATTCAAGAATATGAAAATCTAGTTTTAACATAATTAATTAACCAAGAATGGAGTGAAGAACTAGAAGAACTAGAAGAAGCCTATAATAATGACGAACTAGAAAGAGTATATAATTATGACTATACAAATACATGGGATTCAGGACCCGAAATAGACTAAGATATGATAAATTACGAATATTTAAATTATTGGACAGAAACTATGCTTGAAATAGCTAAAACCGAACAAAATATGAAAAATGATTTAGATAATTATATGCAAACTAAAAAAATCACACACATAGAGTCATTAAATAAAAATATAGAAAAATTACTGTTATTAAAAACTTTAGCTAATGAAAATTATAATTTAGCATTTAACCAGCAATGAATCAAAAATCTAATCAATTACCAACACAGTTAGTAACTAATCAATCTAAACAACCTATAATAGAGCTAATCGGAGCTATACCCGACCCAACCCCCCAATTTGGTATCAGAGCTAGTACTGAAAATAGTAGTGATAATAGTAGTTATGTGACGACCCGGCCCGTCATCACGAGAATTACCACCCCGTTATGTTGTAATTACATATTTCTTGCTTTTATATCAGTGTTAAAGTCTATCGGGGGAGTTAGGAGTGAATTGGATTGAAAATAAGGCATATAGCCTTTTTGAAGGAAACTTGAATAAGAAAAGTCAACCAGGAGTTGACTATTTAGTTAGAGGGATCGAAATCAGATTCTGATGATTCGGTTAGTTCCGGGAGGTGATTTGTGACTTAGGGGAGCAATCGGAATTGGATTTGGAGGTCCGATGTAGAAATAGGCTTGAATTGGCTAAGGTTGAATTTTGGCGAAATCCGAACGGTAGGTGAGATTTTGATCCGGGAGTCGGAATGGAATTTCGAAAGTTGCAGTAGCTCTGTTAGGTGATTTTGGATGTGCCTGCAAAATTTCAGGTCGTTCGGAGGTCATTTGGTCGGGTTTTTGATCGAATGACGGTTTCGAAAGTTTTGAAGAAACTTAGGCTTGAATCCGTGTGGAAATGGTGATTTTGATGTTTAGGATGATGTTTTTATGATTGGAACAAGTTCGTATCGTATTTTGGAGTATGTTGGTGGTTTTCGTTGGGGTCCCGGGAGCCTCGGGATGAATTCGGGGGTCCAAACGGACCAATTCGTGCCGAAGGCACTGCTGTTTCTGCTGCAATAAATGCAGATAATTTTTATGCTTCGCGATCGTGAAGCTATGTATGCGATCGCGTACGAGGAGTATGTTGAGCTCTGCGATCGCAAGGGTGAGTCTGCGATCGCGTAGGGTAAAGTTGGGAAGCACTACGATCGCAAGGTTGAGTCTGCGATCGCGTAGTGTATCGGAGTGAGGCCGGAAGATTGTTCTTTGCGATCGCGGGAAGAGTGATGCGATCGCGTAAGGTCGATTGGTTGTGCATCGCGATTGCGGGTGTGTTGATGCGATCGCATAAGGTCGCTAAGTGGGTCACTGCGATCGTGTGACGACCCAAAGGGTCATCACTTATTTTATTAATCATTTCGAGCTTTTCAGGTCTTGAAAACCTCATTTATAGTTGCCTCGACTTGCGTGCACAGTCCGGGCACAAATCTGGAAAATAGTTATGTTGAAATATGTGAAATATGTGAAAAAGTTGAAGAATTTTGATATTAATATTGATATGGTTGACTTTGGTCAACATTTTTGGTAAACGGACCGGATCCGTGATTTGACTGTCTCAGAAAATCCGTAGAAAAATATGGAACTTGGGCATATGCCCGGAATTGAAATCCGAGGTCTAGAACCCCGGTGAAAGAATTTTTCTGTTAAATTGTTTTCTGAAAATGTTTAAGGAAAATGAAACTGATTTAGATTAAAAAGTACTGGTATCGGGCTCGTATTTTGGTTCCGACACCCGGTACAGGTCATATATATTGGTTAAGCGCTTCCTGTAAAGTTTGGTTGAAAACGGACGTCGTTTGACGCATTTCGGCCTTAAATTGGAAAGTTTGGAAATTATGAAATTTGAAAGAATTCTTGAGTTTTAAGGCTCAATCCATTGGTTTTGATGTTATTTTACCGATTTGATCGCGCGAGCAAGTTCGTATGATGTTTTTGAGTTAGTGTGCATATTTGGTTTGGAGCCGGGGAGCTCGGGTAAAGATTTGATAGGCCGTTTGATGAAATTCTGAGTTATTGCACTGCTGGTTTTTCACCCAGCTGTTGTCTTCGCAATTGCGAAGTATTTCTCGCAATTGCGAAGCTGGCAGGTCAAGGCAGGGTTCGCAAATGCGAACCCTTGGTCGCAAATGCGAAGGTGCCCAGGACCGTTTGGGTTCGCAAATGCGAACCAAACATCGCAATTGCGAGGCCTCCAGTGAAAAGGCATGCTTCGCAAATGCGAAGGTCCCTCAGCCCAGCCTTGTTCGCAAATGCGAACAAACGTTCGCAAATGCGAAAGTCCCTGGAGGCAGCCTAGTTCGCAATTGCGAACATATGTTCGCAATTGCGGAGCTCCCAGATTTGCCTTGGCTTCGCAAATGCGAACAAAAGTTCGCAAATGCGAACTTCCCAGCCTTAGCTTATTTTTCAAAAATGGCTTAGCTTATTTTTCAAAAATTGGTCGGGGTTCGCAATTACGAACCCATGTTCGCAAATGCGAACACAGAGACCTGTAAAACACGATTTTCAGTTCATTTCTTCACTTTTTACAAAACAAAAACACCCATTTGCGATTCTTCACGGATTCCTTCTTCATCAAAACAATTGTAAGTCACTTTTTACTTAATTCTTTCAATTCCTAACATCATTAAACATGTTTTTCAATAGAAATCAAAGGTTTTCATGGTAGAATTTCTTGTTTTTGTTAAAATATATGGTTTTTCGTAACTTGGGAAATTGGACCTCGATTTGAGGTCCGATTTTGAAACAAATCATATACATGAACTCGTGGGGGGATGGGTAACCGAATTTTGGTTCTAACCCCGAGTTCCGACCATGTGGGCCCGGGGTCGAAAATTACTATTCCGGGCAGAATGTTGTAAAAGTTGTAATTGGTCTTAGGAATTAGTTTGTTGAGTAGTATTGATGATATTAAATCAATTGTGTATAGATACGATTGGATTGGAGTCAAATTCAAAAGGAAAATGCATTGCTATGGATTGAATCATTCGTAAACTTTCGAGGTAAGTGTTTGTTCTATCCTAGCTCGAAGGAATAGGAATTTAGTTATGAATAAATTGTTGATTAAGAGTTATTGGTGTTATACCGGTAATGGAGATAAATTCTTGAAATTATTATCAATTATTGGTTTAAAGCCGGTAATTATAAATATTGTTGATGCAAAGATTATTGGCTAAATGCCGGTAATATATATATTTATGAATTGGGATCGTGTGGCGCGCCGACCACTATATATATATATATATATATATATATATATATATATATTTATGGATTGGGATCGTGTGGCGCGCCGACCACTTATATAATAAGAAATGGGATCGTGTGGCACGCCGACCACAAAATGATTTAAATCTTGGCATTGGCCATAGTTGCCGGTAGCCTATTGATATAGTTGGGAGCGGGTGGTACGCCTACCACAAGATGTAGTTACTGTGATAGTTGGGAGCGGGTGGTACGCCTACCACGAGATATGAAATGAGAAAGGAATTGAGACATGAAAGTAAGATTTATTCTGTTGATTAGATTATTCTGGATATCGTGAGTTATTGACTGTTATTTCAGAGCAGAGTATTTCCTTATAAATGTATTGTATATATATGTATATTGCAACTGTACAGGTTTATGTGGGTGACCGGCCTTAGCCTTGTCACTAGTTCGCTGGGATAGGCCAGGCACTTACCAGCACATGGGGTCGGTTGTGCTGATACTACACTCTGCGCTCTTTTTGCGCAGATACAGGTTACGGACAGCAGCAGCGGCGGTAGCGACTTGTGGATTTTTCGACTACTGAGACTACGAGGTAGCCTTGCAGGCGTCCGCAAGACCCGTTGTCTCTTCTATCTATGCTTTTCATTCTGTTATCTCATGTAATCGAGATAAACAACTTGTATTTTCTTTCAGACAATTATGTGTATTATTCTTAGAAGTTCGTGAGTATTGTGACACCAGTCTTGGGTAGTGTATCATATTTGGGTTTTCTTTATCATATTTGACTAAGTCTTCCGCTAATTTTGATTATTCCGCTGTAATTTATTTATTTTAATAGTAAGTCTTAATAAGAATTTGGTAATTAATGGAGGTGTAATTAATATTTGGCTTGCCTAGCTTCCATTTAGTAGGCGCCATCATGACCCCGATGGTGGGAAATCCGGGTCGTGACAAGTTGGTATCAGAGCACTAGGTTGCACAGGTCTCACAACTCACGAACAACCTTAGTAGAGTCTGAAGGATCGGTACGGAGACGTCTGTATTTATCCTCCAGAGGCTACGGAGTTAGGAAAATATTCCCTTTATTCTTTCCGGTCGTGCGACTTGATCTTTTAAATGTTAATTGAACTTCTACTCTGTTCTTCCGCAGATGGTAAGGACACGTGCATCCTCATCTACCGACCAGCAGCCCGAGGTCCCAGCAGCGGCAGCTCCTGCTAGGGGTAGAGGCCGAGGTCGAGGTCGTCCTAGAGGACAAGGTAGGGGCAGAGCTCAGCCCCGAGCAGTAGCACGAGTGGCAGAACCTCATGTTCATATCGAGGAGGAAGTTCCAACCCCAGCAGCTCCAGTAGGCCCAGCTCAGGTCGCAGGAGGAACTTTGTTTTCACCGGATCTTCAGGATGCTTTGGTCCGGATAGCAGGTTTTATCGATCATATCACCAGAGCAGGTTTGTTACCGGTAGCACCAGCCACTTCTCAGGCTGGAGGGGGTAATTAAACTCCTGCTACGCGCACTCCGGAGCCAGTGATTCCCCAGACTCAGGTTCCTGTGATTCAGCCAGTTGAGGCAGCTCGGCCTATTATTGCAACTCCGTCTAATGATGGTGCAGCCATGTCTGCTGACGCGTTGTGGAGATTGGACAGGTTTACCAAGCTGTTCACTACCACATTCAGTGGCACTCCTTCAGAGGATCCACAGGATTTCCTATACAGCTGCCACGAAGTTTTCCGTACTATGGGTATTGTGGCGACTAATGGTGTGGATTTTGCTACTTTTCGGTTAGCTGGTTCCGCCAAGACTTGGTGGAGAGATTATTGTCTAACCAGGCCAGCGGGATCATCATCTTTGACTTTGGAGCAGTTTGCAGAATTATTCTTGGAGAAGTTCCTTCCGACAACTCAGCGGGAGTTTATGCGCAGACAATTTGAGCGTCTTTATCAGGGTTCTATGTCTATCACACAGTACGAGACTAGGTTCGTGGACCTGGCTCGTCATGTTATTATCATACTTCCCAAAGATCGGGAGAGGGTGAGGAGGTTTATTGATGGCTTGAATCAGCCAATTCGGCTACAGATGGCTATGGGGGCAGGAACTGAAATCACTTTTCAAGAGGCGGCTAATGCAGCCCGCTGGATCGAGTTGGCTCTGTCATAGGGAGCGAGACATGGATCAGATAAGAGATCTTGTAATTCGGGTAGATTCAGTGGTACCTCGTCTGGAGATAGAGATTTTTATGATAGAGGCCATCCTCCTAGGCCTTATCGGTCAGCTCTTCAGGTTTCTCATGATGCTTCAGGTGATCGTAATTCTCAGCCACGCTACTCTGATCAGCAGCCTATCAGTGCACCACCACTTCGCTATTTTTAGCAGCCGAGGGCTTGTTTTACGTGCGGTGATCTTAGGCACATTGCAAAGTATTGCCCTCGAGCTTCTGACAGATCTCACCAGCAGGGTTCTCGTGCCATGATTCAGGCCCCAGTTCCCTCACAGCCTGCCCAGCCGGCTAGAGGCGGAGGTAGAGGACATAGAGGTGGAGGTAGAGGTCATAGAGGTGGAGCTCGGACCGATAGAGGTAGAGACCAGCCAGCAGCTGATCGTCCTAGAGATACTGCTCAGGGTGGTGGGGCACAGCCCCGATGTTATGCACTTCCCGCCAGACCAGAGGCTGAGTCTTCTGATGCCGTCATTACAGGTATTATTTTGGTTTGTGATAGAAAGGCATCAGCATTATTTGACCCTGGGTCTACATATTCGTATGTGTCTTCCTATTTTGCACCATACTTGGTTCGGCCCAGTGATCCACTGAGTGTTCCTGTTCATGTGTCTACACCAGTAGGCGACTCTATTGTGGTTGATCGAGTTCATCGGTCATGTATTATAGTAATTGAGGGTCTCGAGACCCGTGTTGATTTATTACTCCTAAATATGGTGGACTTTGATATTATACTAGGCATGGACTGGCTATCTCCGTATCATGCTATTTTAGATTACCATGCCAAGACTGTGACTTTAGCCCTGCCGAATTCGCCTCGTATAGAGTGGAAAGGAATTTCAGGTCATACTAGCCGTAATGTTATTTCTTATGTTAAAGCTCGGCGTATGGTTGGAAAGGGATGCTTGGCTTATTTGGCCTATGTCCGTGATTCTAGTGCTGAGGTTCCTTCTATTGACTCTGTGCCTGTGGTTCGCGAATTTCCTGAAGTATTTCCTTCAGACTTACCAGGTATGCCGCCCGATAGGGATATTGATTTTTGCATTGATTTGGCTCCAGGCACTCAGCCCATTTCCATTCCCCCATATCGTATGGCTCCGCCAGAGTTAAAAGAATTGAAGGAACAGTTGCAGGATTTACTTGAAAAGGGTTTCATTAGACCCAGTGTTTCGCCGTGGGGTGCACCTGTATTATTTGTAAAGAAGAAAGATGGTTCGATGAGAATGTGCATTGACTATCGTCGGTTAAACAAGGTGACTATCAAAAATAAATATCCACTTCCGCGAATTGATGATTTATTTGACCAGCTTCAGGGTGCCAAGGTATTTTCAAAGGTAGATTTGAGATCTGGCTATCATCAGCTGAAGATTAGGGCATCTGATGTCCCTAAGACAGCGTTCCGCACTCGATATGGACATTATGAATTTTTGGTCATGTCTTTTGGGTTGACAAATGCTCCAGCAGCTTTTATGGAATTAATGAATCGGGTGTTCCGGCCTTATTTAGACTTGTTTGTAATAGTCTTCATTGATGACATATTAATATATTCCCGCGGTCAGGAGGAGCATGCGCAACATCTCAGAGTGGCCTTACAGACTCTGAGAGATAGCCAGCTATATGCAAAATTTTCAAAGTGTGAATTTTTGCTAAGTTCAGTCGCATTCCTGGGTCATATTGTGACGGCAGCAGGTATTCAGGTTGATCCGAAGAAAATTGAGGCAGTCAAGAGCTGGCCTAGACCGACATCAGCCACGGATATTCGGAGTTTCTTGGGGTTAGCGGGCTATTATCGCCGATTCGTAGAAGGATTTTCGTCTATTGCAACCCCACTGACCAGATTGACCCAAAAGGGTGTTCAATTTGAATGGTCCGATGAATGTGAGGCGAGCTTTCAGAAGCTCAAGACAACCTTGACCACAGCACCGGTATTGGTTTTACCCACAGGTACGAGACCTTATACTATTTATTGTGATGCTTCTCGTATTGGGCTTGGTGCAGTGTTAATGCAGGATGGCAAGGTTATTAACTATGCTTCGAGGCAGTTGAAGATTCATGAGAAGAACTATCCAGTGCATGATCTAGAATTGGCGGCGATTATTCACGCATTGAAGATCTGGAGGCATTATTTATATGGTGTAGCATGTGAAGTATACACCGACCATAAGAGTCTGCAATACTTGTTCAAGCAGATGGAGTTGAACTTGAGGCATCAAATGTGGTTGGAGCTATTGAAAGAGTATGATGTTACTATTTTGTACCACCTGGGGAGAGCCAATGTGGTGGCCGATGCATTGAGTAGGAAGTCCGCCGGCATGGGTAGTCTTGCTTATATTCCGGTCAGTCAAAGATCACTTGCTTTGGATATTCAAGCCTTGGCCAATCGATTTGTGAGGTTGGACATTTCTGAGCCTAGCAGGGTGTTAGCCTGCACGGTCGCTCGTTCTTCTTTATTAGAGCGTATCCGTGAGAGGCAATTTAATGATCCTCATTTACGTGAGTTGAGAGATACAGTACAGCGGGGAGGTGCCACACAGGTAAATCTAGATGATGATGGGATATTGAAATTGCAGGGTCGAGTTTGTGTGCCCAATGTCGAAGGGATTCGAGAGTTAATCTTAGCGGGGGCCCACAGTTCGCGGTATTCTATTCACCCAGGCGCCGCAAAGATGTACCAGGACTTACGGCAGCACTATTGGTGGCGCAGGATGAAGAAAGATATCGTTGCGTATGTCGCTCGGTGTCTAAATTGTTAGCAGGTGAAATATGAACACCAGAGACCTGGTGGTGTATTCCAGAGGATTGAAATTCCCGAGTGGAAATGGGAGCGGATCACTATGGATTTCGTTACTGGACTTCCTTTGACTCGGAGGAAATTTGATGCTATTTGGGTCATTGTTGATTGACTGACCAAGTCAGCACACTTTATTCCAGTATCTGTCTCCTACTCGTCGGAGAGGTTAGTGGAGGTGTACATTAGAGAGATTGTTCGTCTCCATGGAGTGCCAGTATCTATTATCTCTGATCGGGGTACGCAGTTTACCTCGCGGTTCCGGAGAGCGGTCCAGCAGGAGTTAGGCACCCAGGTTCAGTTGAGTACAGCATTTCATCCTCAGACGGATGGCCAGTCCGAGAGGACTATTCAGATTCTAGAGGACATGCTTCGAGTCTGTGTTATTGATTTCGGAGGCTCGTGGGACCAGTTTCTGCCATTAGCAGAGTTCGCCTACAATAACAGTTACCAATCTAGCATCCGGATGGCTCCGTATGAGGCGTTATATGGTAGGCGATGTCGATCACCAGTTGGATGGTTTGAACCGGGAGAGGCTCGGTTGTTGGGTACAGATCTAGTTCAGGAGGCCCTGGATAAGGTCAAAATTATTCAGGAGAGATTGCGTTCAGCTCAGTCCAAGCAGAAGACTTATGCGGATCGTAAGGTTCGAGATGTAGATTTCATGGTTGGTGAACGAGTATTGCTCCGAGTGTCGCCTATGAAGGGCGTGATGAGGTTCGGGAAGAAGGGCAAGCTCGGCCCTAGGTATATTGGTCCATTTGAGATTCTAGACAGAGTGGGAGGGGTGGCTTACAGATTAGCTTTGCCGCCTAGCTTATCAGCCGTGCATCCGGTTTTTCATGTATCTATGCTTCGGAGATACCACGGCGATCCCACACATGTGTTAGACTTCAGTACTGTCCAATTGGACAATGATCTATCTTACGAGGAGGAGCCGGTAGCCATTCTAGACCGGCAGGTTCGACGGTTGAGGTCGAAGAGTTATCCTTCTGTGCGTGTTCAGTGGAGAGGTCAGCCTCCTGAGGCATCGACCTGGGAGTCCGAGTCTGATATGCGGAGCCGCTACCCACATTTGTTTCCTGACTCAGGTACTTTTTTCTTTTGCCCGTTCGAGGACGAACGGTTGTTTTAGAGGTGGAGATTGTGACGACCCAAAGGGTCATCACTTGTTTTATTAATCATTTCAAGCTTTTGAGGTCTTGAAAACCTCATTTATAGTTGCCTCGATTTGCGTGCACAGTCCGGGCACAAAGCTAGAAAATAGTTATGTTGAAATATGTGAAATATGTGAAAAAGTTGAAGAATTTTGATATTAATATTGATATGGTTGACTTTGGTCAACATTTTTGGTAAACGAACCCGGATCCGTGATTTGACTGTCTCAGAAAATCCGTAGAAAAATATGGAACTTGGGCATATGCCCGGAATTGAAATCCGAGGTCTAGAACCCCGGTGAAAAAATTTTTCTGTTAAATTGTTTTCTGAAAATGTTTAAGGAAAATGAAACTGATTTTGATTAAAAAGTACTGGTATCGGGCTCGTATTTTGGTTCCGACGCCCGGTACAGGTCATATATATTGGTTACGCGCTTCCTGTAAAGTTTGGTTGAAAACGGACGTCGTTTGATGCATTTCGGCCTTAAATTGGAAAGTTTGGAAATTATGAAATTTGAAAGAATTCTTGAGTTTTAAGGCTCAATCCATTGGTTTTGATGTTATTTTAGCGATTTGATCGCGCGAGCAAGTTCGTATGATGTTTTTGAGTTAGTGTGCATATTTTGTTTGGAGCCGGGGAGCTCGGGTAAAGATTTGATAGGCCGTTGGATGAAATTCGAGTTTTTGCACTGCTGGTTTTTCACCCAGCTGTTGTCTTCGCAATTGCGAAGTATTTCTCGCAATTGCAAAGCTGGCAGGTCAAGGCAGGGTTCGCAAATGCGAACCCTTGGTCGCAAATGCGAAGGTGCCCAGGACCGTTTGGGTTCGCAAATGCGAACCAAGCCTCGCAATTGCGACGCCTCCAGTGAAAAGGCCTGCTTCGCAAATTCGAAGCATTCTTCGCAAATGCGAAGGTCCCTCAGCCCAGCCTTGTTCGCAAAATCGAACAAACATTCGCAAATGCGAAAGTCCCTGGAAGCAGCCTAGTTCGCAATTGCGAACATATGTTCGCAATTGCGAAGCTCCCAGATTTGCCTTGGCTTCGCAAATGCGAACTTCCCAGCCTTAGCTTATTTTTCAAACTCCAGAAATTGGTCGGGGTTCGCAATTGCGAACCCATGTTCGTAAATGCGAACACAGAGACCTGTAAAACACGATTTTCAGTTCATTTCTTCACTTTTCACAAAACAAAAACACCCATTTGCGATTCTTCACGGATTCCTTCTTCATCAAAACAATTGTAAGTCACTTTTTACTTAATTCTTTCAATTCCTAACATCATTAAACATGTTTTTCAATAGAAATCAAAGGTTTTCATGGTAGAATTTCTTGTTTTTGTTAAAATATATGGTTTTTCGTAAATTGGGAAATTGGACCTCGATTTGAGGTCCGATTTTGAAACAAATCATATACATGAACTCGTGGGGGGATGGGTAACCGAATTTTGGTTCTAACCCCGAGTGTGGGGGGAAAATTACTATTCCGGGCAGAATGTTGTAAAAGTTGTAATTGGTCTTAGGAATTAGTTTGTTGAGTAGTATTGATGATATTAAATCAATTGTGTATAGATACGATTGGATTGGAGTCAAATTCGAAAGGAAAAGGCATTGCTACGGATTGAATCATTCGTAAACTTTCGAGGTAAGTGTTTGTTCTATCCTAGCTCGAAGGAATAGGAATTTAGTTATGAATAAATTGTTGATTAAGAGTTATTGGTGTTATACCGGTAATGGAGATAAATTCTTGAAATTATTATCAATTATTGGTTTAAAACCGGTAATTATAAATATTGTTGATGCAAAGATTATTGGCTAAATGCCGGTAATATATATATTTATGAATTGGGATCGTGTGGCGCGCCGACCACTTATATATATATATATATATATATATATATATATATATATATGGGATTGTGTGGCGCGCCGACCACTTATATATATATTTATGGATTGGGATCGTGTGGCGCGCCGACCACTTATATAATAAGAAATGGGATCGTGTGGCACGCCGACCATAAAATGATTTAAATCTTGGCATTGGCCATAGTTGCCGGTAGCCTATTGATATAGTTGGGAGCGGGTGGTACGCCTACCACAAGATGTAGTTACTGTGATAGTTGGGAGCGGGTGGTATGCCTACCACGAGATATGAAATGAGAAAGGAATTGAGACATGAAAGTAAGATTTATTCGGTGGATTATATTATTCTGGATATCACAAGTTATTGACTATTATTTCTGAGCAGAGTCTTTCCTTATAAATGTATTGTATATATATGTATATTGCAACTGTACAGGTTTATGTGGGTGATTGGCCTTAGCCTTGTCACTAGTTCGCTGGGATAGGCTAGGCACTTACCAGCGCATGGGGTCGGTTGTGCGGATACTACACTCTGCGCTTTTTTTGCGCAGATACAGGTTACGGACAGCAGCAGCGGCAGTAGCGACTTGTGGATTTTCCGACATACTGAGACTATGAGGTAGCCTTGCAGGCGTCCGCAGGACCCGTTATCTCTTCTATCTATGCTTTTCATTCTGTTATCTCATGTAATCGAGATAAACAACTTGTATTTTCTTTCAGACAATTATGTGTATTATTCTTAGAAGTTCGTGAGTATTGTGACACCGGTCTTGGGTAGTGTATCATGTTTGGGTTTTCTTTATCATATTTGACTAAGTCTTCCGCTAATTTTGATTATTCCGCTGTAATTTATATATTTTAATAATAAGTCTTAATAAGAATTTGGTAATTAATGGAGGTGTAATTAATATTTGGCTTGCCTAGCTTCCATTTAGTAGGCGCCATCATGACCCCCGATGGTGGGAAATCCGGGTCGTGACAAATCGCGAGCCCAGTGCTGCGATCGCGTAGAGTGAATGGCCCAGGCAGTGAATTAAAACCAGAAACATTTCACATACGAGTTCATTTGCAAAACTCTCCATTGTTGAGCTCTAGAGTGAGAAAGTGACGGGAAATAGCTGGGAGATCATTGGGATATTGTCGGAGGTAAGTTTCTGTCACGACCCCAAATCCGGTCGTGATGGCGCCCAGCACACTGCTAGGCCAGCCCGACCAATCAATAACAATCATAGAACTATGAGCTCGCAATAACGACCCGGCCCGTCGTTATGGAAAATTCCACCACGTTACCTTGCATTAACATATCTTATGCTTCTATATCAGTGTTAGAACCTATCGGGTGAGTTAGGAGTGAATTGAATTAAAAAAGAAGCAAATAGCATGTTTGAAGGAAGTTTGAATATGGAAAGTCAACCTAGAGTTGACTATCGAGTTATAGTGCTCGGAATCGGATTCTGATGATTCGACTAGTTTCGAGGGATCATTTATGACTTAGGAGAGCGATCGGAATTGAATTTGGAGATCCGGTGTAGAAATAGGCTTGAATTGGCTAAGGTTGAATTTTGGCGAAATCCGATCGATATGTGAGATTTTGATCCGGGAGTCGGAATGGAATTCCGACAGTTGCAGTAGTTCCGTTAGGTGATTTTAGATATGCCTGCAAATTTTCAGGTCATTCGGACATCGTTTGGTCGGGTTTTTGATCGAATGTGAATTTTTGAAGTTAAAGTTAAACTTAAGCTTAAATTTGTTGAAAACGGACGATTTTGATGTTAACGATAGAGCTTTGATGATTGGAACAAGTTCGAATAAGGTTATAGGGCGTGTTGGTTCTTTTGGTTGAGGTCCCATGGGCCTCGGGTGAGTTTCGGGGTGGTTTCGGACCATTTCTAGGCCATTTTTAACTGCTGGTTTATGTTTGTAGCAGTGTTCTACGCGATCGCGGACAATGGGACGCGATCGCTGTGAGTAAAATGTGCGAAAAGTATTAATGAATTGCGATCACGTGAAATGCTCCGCGATCGCGAAGAAGGAAAATTTCTGTGCATTGGTCCTACTTCGGAAGCTCATATCGTTTTAGCTACAAAGCATTTTAAGGTGATTCAAAAACGAAAGTTGTAGCTCATCGTCTCTAGATTTCCGAATGATAAAGTAATCGTGATTTGGTCATCTGTGTAAATAGTTATGGACGTTACTCTATAGGGTGTCCGAGAAGGATCTCTAATACACATGTATAAATTGGGAAGCTTATATCTAGAAATATATAGGGCTGCAGGAAATGAGCATCAAATGAAAGTTATAGCCCTATGTGTCTAGTTTCCAGAACATCAAACCATTCATCATTCGGAGTTGTGTGCAAAAAGTTATAACCATTATATTGAAGCCTGTCCGGAGGAATCGGAGTTTGTTCACCGCGATCGCGAAGCCTTTCCTGCGATCGCGAAGGGTAAATTTTGGGCCAAATTTTGTTCTCCGCGATCGCAGAGCCATTCCCGCGATCGCGATGAGTAATATGCCTGGGCAGAATGTTTTTAAAACATTCGAGTCGCGAAATCAACCCATTTTTCCACCATTTTTGGTCATTCTTGAGAGCTTTTGGACGGGAATTGAAGGGATTTCGACGGGGAATCATTGGAGGTAAGTTTTATGAGTTAAATACATGATTTTATCAAAGAATCTTCCATTAATTCTCTGAATTTGGGTAAGAAATCAAGAAAATTAGGGCTTTGAGCAAAAATCTTAAAATGGGGATTTGAAGGACCATTTGTGGTCCGAATTGGGAGTTCTTGGTATGTACGGACTCGTGGAGAGACGAGGATTCCGGAAATGTGAGTTTCATAATTTTTTGATATGTGGGCTCGGGGCTCGGGTTTTGCCAATTTCGTGATTTCTAATATTTTTCGAGTTCTTTCGATTGGGTGATGTTCCATTAGCCTATTTTGATATATTTGTGCTGATTTGTGCTAGTATTGACGTGCGTGGATGCCGGTTCAAGGAGATAAGGCATCGCGGGCATGAGCTTTCGTCGGTTCGAGGTGGGTAATACTTGTAAATGATGTCCTGAGGGTTAGTAAACCTCGGACTTGCACATCTTAGTGCTGTGTTGAGGTGACTTGCACGCCGGATAACGGACGTGGGGTAGAGCACCATTGGGGATCGCGACTTGGTCCGTCCCGCATAATAAATAATAACACCTAATTGTTGAAATGAATTGGACTAATTATCATGTTTGGGCTTCGTGCCAATTATTTGAATCCTTCAGGGATTGGTATCACTGTTTTGATAACACTGTGCATATTTTATTCTAAATTTAAGGTTTTAAAATGGTATTTTGCTATTCAGCATTTTTATAAGGTTATGAAAAACTTGAACAAGGTCTTAATAACATCTTTAGCTGTGAGCTAATATGATATTATTGCCGTAGGGCTTTCTTGATTATTCGTTAGACTGATTGGGGCCGAGGACCATATGTTAGGGCATGACATTTCATGTGAGCATATGCATACACATGCATGGATCGGATTGCACGCCGCAGTGGTATACGGATCGGGCTGCGCGCTGCAGCAGGTGTGATATTAATATTGTGCTTGGGCTGTAGGAGCCCCTCCGGAGTCTGAACCCCCACAGTGAGCACGGGTACCCAAATTGGATCGGGCTACACGCCGTAGCGGTCATATGCATTGCGTGGCATACATACATTGGTTTACGTGTACTACGTGGTATAACATTCAGCACTCATACATTACTGGCACACATGCATTAGTTGCCTTATTGACCAGATCTCCTGGTGTAAATTGATAAGGAATACTGAGCCCGAGGGGCTGATTTGAGTGCGGACTTGCATTGCTTGAGATTGTATCCAGGTATTGATATATTATTATGAAAGAAAGTAGCTAAAATTGAGATTTCTAAATAATCTACTCACATATGCTTGAAAGGAATAAAAAGATAGTTCTGTATTGTGTAGCATGAGATAGTGCCTATCGTGGTTTTCTTCCCTTCAGCATTATTTACTTTTATTACTTCTGAGTTGGAAGTACTCACACCCGACTCCCTGCACCTTGTGTGCAGATCCAGGTACACCATAGTGGAGTTGATTCTATTGCGGCTCGGGAGTGCTTTTGGACAGTCGAGGTAGCTGCCAGCGTTCGCAGGACCTGATTCTCCAGTTTGTCTGTATTTTTGTTCTGATCATCCCACACTTGTGCACGGTTATATTCACTATTTACACTTTGTATACTCTGTAGAGGCTCATGACTCTTGACCCTTCGGTCTATGGGAGTTGGCACGTGTTGGGACTTGGTTCCCTGTTTTTAATATATCTATCACCGTTATGCTTAAATTGGATAAAGTGAGCTTGTGGCTCCGTGGTTATTGTTGATTGGTCGGGCTGGCCTAGCGGTGTGCTGGGCGCCATCACGACCGGATTTGGGGTCGTGACAAGTTGGTATCAGAGCCTAGGTTTACTAGGCCTCATGAGTCTTGAGCCGGTTAGTAGAGTCTTGTGGATCGATACGGGGACGCCTGTACTTATCCTCGGGAGGCTGCGGACCTTTAGGAAATACTTCACATTTCTTGGAATTCTTATCGTGCGCACTTAATTCAGCTTGAGATATAATTTTGAAATCCCTTCCGCACGTGTGTGTACGCATCGAGCGTTCAGTAATATAATTGACTTATGGCTTGCAATTCCCCGATCGTGGGGCGAGATATAATCTCTGTGAATTCATGTTGGGCCAGTCGGGAGGACTTGAGGCCAGATCTTTGTTTATGGCTTGAGCACCAAGGTACTAATTTCGCGAGTCGTTATTATGAAGTTCATACGATCGGTATTGATTTTTATTGTGCGAATGGCAGTTTGATAATGGGAGAGTTGTAAGGTATTCAGTTCTTGTTGTGATTTGATATGTAGCCCTAGTTATGGGCGTGAGAAATATGTTCATTGCCTCTTAGCGGAAATGTAAAGTGCACTATGTATGGTAGTATGAGTTTAGACTCAAGACAATTGAATTGGTTGTGCTATGAGCATTGCGGTGAAAGGTATTTAACATATGTTATGATTCGAGCAGGTGCAGCGCATGTCCATGTATCAATTTTGATAATATAACTTGAATAGTGTTGAGATTAATGTTATTGATATACATTGTGATATTTTGTTGAGTTATGGATGTATTGTTAGAATGGTTTGGTGATTCTCTGGCAGGTGGATAGGCCAATTTACAAGGGAACTCTGCCGAAATTTTTGGAAAATTTGGGACTTAGAAACATTTTTGTCACCTAAAGAGAGTGGGCTTATTGGTGGTGCGTGTATATCTGCAAGAATTGCAGAAGAGCTAAGGTCTCTGATGATTCGAGTCTCTGTCAAGGCTTGTAAATGACTTGAGTTTAATCTCATATTAATATTTCGGCATCACTTGAGTAATAATGATATGAGTGGTTGAAAGTGCTTTGATGAATGGCTTCGAGCTAAGTTAGGGAGGTTGCTATTGATTAACTGATTGCACTATTGTATGCTATGTTGATTCTGTCTCTAAGTATGTTGGGAAATTCTGGTAAAGGTTATGGTACTTCGTAGATCTGATGAAGTACTAGGGTGTTTTGAACTGCTGTTGGTAAAGAATATTCACCGTATAGAAAAGAAAGATAGCTGATTGTATCTGTAAGTAATCATGTTCTGCGATGTCAGAGTTCTAACAAAACACGAGTGTAACTACTCAATAGGACAGTTGAATTACAGCTGAATAAGGGTGAATGATGCCCGAGAATGGTTTTGCAGTGTTCAAGATTTTGCTTGTAACAGTCGGGTGCCTTAAGATTTGTGTATGTGGCTAAAGATGGCGGTTTCGTTAGAGAAGATCAAGGCTTGTGTTATATCATGTGAATGATGGGAT
The DNA here is from genome assembly GCA_032618575.1 of Nicotiana noctiflora. Taxonomy (NCBI): domain Eukaryota; kingdom Viridiplantae; phylum Streptophyta; class Magnoliopsida; order Solanales; family Solanaceae; genus Nicotiana; species Nicotiana noctiflora. The sequence continues at coordinate 94,995 of JASVEL010013989.1, forward strand.
TCTAGGTAACCGTATGGGAAGGTAATGATACTAATTCAAAAATCGCATGAAGTTCTTCAAAACAAGTATTGTAGAATGTGGTACTCCCGGGAAACATTGAGAGTGGCCTATGGGTTTTAGACTGTGTGGTCTTATGTACGAGTCTCGTGTGGTAACATGAGTTGAGTTATGGTAGTGCTACAGTAAAGGCTAATACTAATTTAAAGATGGTTCAGAAAAGAAATTGAGTAAATGGAGCAACTTGTTAATAAACCAGAATGGTATAAAAAGGAATACGATTGATTCCTGGTATGTGGTTGAAGTAATGAGTCTTGCAGACATTGCAGCAAAGCTCTTGAGTGCTGGCAGTTGTGTAACTTGATATGGGTATAAGGATTCAGTCCTGGCAGTTTAACTTATGCAAGGTAAATGGGAGAAAAAGTTTATGATGTGTTTTACCGTGGTTTGAAAATGAGTGTATTTTTCCTGTTGGTATGCAAGGCTTGGAATGTGTAATGAGTTTTCTCTATATGGGATCACGAAAGTCCTTGACTAGTGGAGTGCGCCGATGTTGAGGCGGAGGAAAGGGATATGAATTTCCATGTTTTCTTAGTGTAATATGGTATACACGATGTGTTATGGAAAGTTGATAATGGTATATTCTAGGTTTTGAGATCGGTTCATAATATATGGGAAGTCAATAAAATTATTGAGCAGCGCGGACAGCTGCAGGTGAATTGAGAATCGATATTTCTGATAATTTAAGAAAATGATACTCCTATTCTATTAACTTGGCATGGAATATGATCCAAAAAGGACAAGGCAATGTAAACTGATGATATCCAGTGGTATGGTGGTATTCTCTTATTGGATCGACTATAATAACTGAGTCGTTGATGGCATAGTGAAATTTCTGAATGGCTGTCGTGGTATGAGTGGACGCTTGATGTGCATTATGTATATGTACAGTGGAGTACGGGATCAGGCATTGTGATTCATGTGTTGGAGACTTGAAGCTCTCGTTAGTCCGCCTATGCAGTGATTGTATATCATGTGTAACGACACCGTTTTGTGATTATTGGAGATCGGAAGCCCTAGAGGCTCTCTCTTAACTTGATAAGACGAATTTGAATTATGATACTTGATTGTTGACTGGTTGTCATGGGTCAGATTGTCTAGACTAATGTGATATGGACTATGTCGGAAAATGGCACAAATTGCGTAGCGGAGAGCATCAGAGTATGCTCCAACAGAGTAGTTGTACCCAGGACCAGCGGACGGCTGGTAGGCATTGCTTTGTCAGTTGGACCTTAGGGGCGGATGTCAGTGTAGAGGTATCTACCATTGATTCAGTTCCAGTATTGAGAAACGTTGTCGGATGCGTTTCATGTGGCCGAGCTTGAGGCTATATATATATGTTTGTTGTAATGAGAAAATTCGACTCGATATGCATTTCCTTTTTGCGAGATTTATGCGTGGATCGGGTGGAACGCCGCCACGGGTTATTTGGATCGGGTGGCACCCCGCCACAGGTATGGTATCTGGATCGGGTGGCACGCCGCCACGGGTATGTCATTGGAGCGGGTTGCACACCACAACAGTATATTGTGAAAATATAGTTAGTTATAAGCTACCTGGTATACAATACTTCCTTGCTTCTGAGGAAAGGACCGCTTTGAGTATCGCTTGGCAAATGGCACGTCAGTTGTGTCCTTCCAGGATTTGATAGCATATGTTAATTGTTTCACCGTGGGTGAGGTTGATTGCGTGGGTTCAAGACCTAGATCCGTGCGTGGCTAACCGTTTTGAGCTTAGTGGCTTGAGGTGCTTCATGAGTAATAATGTTGGGATAGAATCACGAATCGTGGCAAGGCCACGTGATGTTATGACCTCTCGAGGAGGATTCGGGTACTCTATTTCTATAATGCGAGACGCGATCTCAGTTCTATATTATGATGGCACAGAGGGATTGAATTGCAGCTCTATTTGATGGAGACAGTTGTCATGAATTGAGCTGTCATGATTCGAGTGTGTGCATACGTTTCTATTGGAGCGTATGTTGTGCTCGTCGTGGCTTAGGCCGGTGTTGAGGTGTCATATAACCAGTGCGGTGTGTTATAATCGAAATGACCGTTGGAGTTATTAATGAATGCGAGCATATTGGATCTTAGCTTGTTAGAAAGGTAAAAATTGAGGTTTGGCTCCAAAACCTATTGTGGTACCAGTTTTAAAAGGGAAATGGATTCACGAATGGTTGACCTGAGAGATGGGTTCGGTATATCGCGTGCTTCAGCTGCCGTGGGCAGGATATGGAGATGTTGGAATAAGACTCTATCTAATGAAAGAGGTTTTCAGCTAGTATTTGGTTATTGTGGCCAGTTGTTGTGATTAGAGACTATCGTCTCGAGTGATTGGGTTGTCGATACATCATATGATCTTACCCGGAGTAGTGAATATGGGTTATTGCAGTGGATTCGAGTGTATCCTGAGTATAGGCATGGGATTTGCATTTGGCATATCATTTCAGAAAGTGCAATGTGATTTATGGTTCAGATGGTCTGTGAAATTCTGACTATATGGTGTTTTCGGACTTATGTGAGATAGGGTGACGTATGATCGTCCGGATATATGCTTGGTAAGGTCATTCGGCTAGTGGGTTGCTTCCAGTACAACTCTGAGTCTGCTCGAGGACGAGCATTTGTTTAAGTTGGGGAGAATATAACGACCCGGCCCGTCGTTACGGAAATTTCCACCCCGTTACCTTGCATTAACATATCTTATGATTCTATATCAGTGTTAGAACCTATCGGGTGAGTTAGGAGTGAATTGAATTAAAAATGAAGCAAATAGCATGTTTGAAGGATGTTTGAATATGGAAAGTCAACCTAGAGTTGACTATCGAGTTAGAGTGCTCGGAATCGGATTCTGATGATTCGACTAGTTTCGAGGGATCATTTATGACTTAGGAGAGCAATCGGAATTGAATTTGGAGATCCAGATCCAGGAGTCGGAATGGAATTCCGACAGTTGCAGTAGTTCCGTTAGGTGATTTTGGATATGCCTGCAAATTTTCAGGTCATTCGGACATTGTTTGGTCGGGTTTTTGATCGAATGTGAATTTTTGAAGTTAAAGTTAAACTTAAGCTTAAATTTGTTGAAAACGGACGATTTTGATGTTAACGATAGAGTTTTGATGATTGGAACAAGTTCGAATAAGGTTATAGGGCGTGTTGGTTCTTTTGGTTGAGGTCCCGGGGGCCTCGGGTGAGTTTCGGGGTGGTTTCGGACCATTTCTAGGCCATTTTTAACTGCTGGTTTATGTCTGTAGCAGTGTTCTACGCGATCGCGGACAATGGGACGCGATCGCGGTGAGTAAAATGTGCGAAAAGTATTAATGAATCGCGATCGCGTGAAATGATCCGCGATCGCGAAGAAGGAAAATTTCTGTGCATTGGTCCTACTTCGGAAGCTCATATCTTTTTAGCTACAAGGAATTTTAAGGTGATGCAAAAATGAAAGTTGTAGCTCATCGTGTCTAGTTTTCCGAATGATAAAGCGATCGTAATTTGGTCATCTGTGTAAATAGTTATGGACGTTACTCTATAGGGTGTCCGAGAAGGATCTCTAATACATATGTATAAATTGGGAAGCTTATATCTAGAAATGTATACGGATTCAGGAAATGAGTATCAAATGAAAGTTATAGCCCTATGTGTCTAGTTTCTAGAACATCAAGCCATTCATCATTCGGAGTTGTGTGCAAAAAGTTATGACCATTATACCGAAGCCTGTCCGGAGGAACCGGAGTTTGTTCACCGCGATCGCGAAGCCTTTCCCGCGATCGCGAAGGGTAAATTTTGGGCCAAATATTGTTCTCCGCGATCGCAGAGCCATTCCCGCGATCGCAATGAGTAATATGCCTGGGCAGAATATTTTTAAAACATTCCAGTCGCGAAATCAACCCATGTTTTCACCATTTTTGGTCATTCTTGAGAGCTTTTGAACGGGAATTGAAGGGATTTCGACGGGGAATCATTGGAGGTAAGTTTTATGAGTTAAATACATGATTTTATCAAAGAATCTTCCATTAATTCTCTGAATTTGGGTAAGAAATCAAGAAAATTAGGGCTTTGAGCAAAAATCTTAAAATGGGGATTTGAAGGACCATTTGTGGTCCGAATTGGGATTCTTGGTATGTACGGACTCGTGGAGAGACGATGATTCCGAAAATGTGAGTTTCACAATTTTTCGAGATGTGGGCCTAGGGCTCGGGTTTTGCCAATTTCGTGATTTCGATATTTTTCGAGTTCTTTCGATTGGGTGATGTTCCATTAGCCTATTTTGATATATTTGTGCTGATTTGTGCTAGTTTTGACGTGCGTGGATGCCGGTTCGAGGAGATAAGGCATCGCGGGCATGAGCTTTCGTCGGTTCGATGTGGGTAATACTTGAAAATGATGTCCTGAGGGTTAGTAAACCCCGGACTTGCACATCTTAGTGCTGTGTTGAGGTAACTTGCACGCCGGATAACGGGCGTGGGGTAGAGCACCATTGGGGATCGCGACTTGGTCCGTCCCGCGTAACAAATAATAACACCTAATTGTTGAAATAAATTGGACTAATTATCATGTTTGGGCTTCGTGCCAATTATTTGAATCCTTCGGGGATTGGTATCACTGTTTTGATAACACTCTGCATATTTTATTCTAAATTTAAGGTTCAAAATGGTATTTTGTTATTCAGCATTTTTATAAGGTTATGAAAAACTTGAACAAGGTCTTAATAACATCTTTAGCTGTGAGCTAATATGATATTGTTACCGTAGGGCTTTCTTGATTATTCGTTAGACTGATTGGGGCCGAGGACCATATGTTAGGGCATGACATTTCATGTGAGCATATGCATACACATGCATGGATCGGACCGCACGCCGCAGTGGTATACGGATCGGGCTGCGCGCCGCAGCAGGTGTGATATTAATATTGTGCTTGGGCTGTAGGAGCCCCTCCGGAGTCTGAACCCCCACAGTGAGCACGGGTACCCAAATTGGATCGGGCTACACGCCGTAGCGGTCATATGCATTGCACGACATACATACATTGGTTTACGTGTACTACGTGGTATAACATTCAGCACTCATACATTACTGGCACACATGCATTAGTTGCCTTATTGACCAGATCTCCTGGTGTAAATTGATCAGGAGTGCTGAGCCCGAAGGGCTGATTTGAGTGCGGACTTGCATCGCTTGAGATTGTATCCAGGTATTGGTATATTATTATGAAAGAAAGTAGCTAAAATTGAGATTTTCTAAATAATCTACTCACATATGCTTGAAAGGAATAAAAAGATAGTTCTGTATTGTGTAGCATGAGATAGTGCCTATCGTGGTTTTCTTCCTTTCAGCATTATTTACTTTTATTACTGCTGAGTTGGAAGTACTCACACCCGACTCCCTGCACCTTGTGTGCAGATCCAGGTACATCACAGTGGAGCTGATTCTATTGCGGCTCGGGAGTGCTTTTGGACAGTCGAGGTAGCTGCCAGCGTTCGCAGGACCTGATTCTCCAGTTTGTCTGTATTTTTGTTCTGATCATCCCACACTTGTGCACGGTTATATTCACTATTTATACTTTGTATACTCTGTAGAGGCTCATGACTCTTGACCCTTCGGTCTATGGGAGTTGGCACGTGTTGGGACTTGGTTCCCTGTTTTTAATATATCTATCACTATTATGCTTAAATTGGATAAAGTGAGCTTGTGGCTCCGTGGTTATTGTTGATTGGTCGGGCTGGCCTAGCAGTGTGTCGGGCGCCATCACGACCGGATTTGGGGTCGTGACAAGTTGGTATCAGAGCCTAGGTTTACTAGGCCTCATGAGTCTTGAGCCGGTTAGTAGAGTCTTGTGGATCGGTACGGGGACGCCTGTACTTATCCTCGGGAGGCTGCGGACCTTTAGGAAATACTTCACATTTCTTGGAATTCTTATCGTGCGCACTTAATTCAGCTTGAGATATAATTTTGAAATCCCTTCCGCACGTGTGTGTACGCATCGAGCGTTCAGTAATATAATTGACTTATGGCTTGCAATTCCCCGATCGTGGGGCGAGATATAATCTCTGTGAATTCATGTTGGGCCAGTCGGGAGGACTTGAGGCCAGATCTTTGTTTATGGCTTGAGCACCAAGGTACTAATTTCGCGAGTCGTTATTATGAAGTTCATACGATCGGTATTGATCTTTATTGTGCGAATGGCAGTTTGATAATGGGAGAGTTGTAAGGTATTCAGTTCTTGTTGTGATTTGATATGTAGCCCTAGTTATGGGCGTGAGAAATATGTTCATTGCCTCTTAGCGGAAATGTAAAGTGCACTATGTATGGTAGTATGAGTTTAGACTCAAGACAATTGAATTGGTTGTGCTATGAGCATTGCGGTGAAAGGTATTTAACATATGTTATGATTCGAGCAGGTGCAGCGCATGTCCATGTATCAATTTTGATAATATAACTTGAATAGTGTTGAGATTAATGTTATTGATATACATTGTGATATTTTGTTGAGTTATGGATGTATTGTTAGAATGGTTTGGTGATTCTCTGGCAGGTGGATAGGCCAATTTACAAGGGAACTCTGCCGAAATTTTTGGAAAATTTGGGACTTAGAAACATTTTTGTCACCTAAAGAGAGTGGGCTTATTGGTGGTGCGTGTATATCTGCAAGAATTGCAGAAGAGCTAAGGTCTCTGATGATTCGAGTCTCTGTCAAGGCTTGTAAATGACTTGAGTTTAATCTCATATTAATATTTCGGCATCACTTGAGTAATAATGATATGAGTGGTTGAAAGTGCTTTGATGAATGGCTTCGAGCTAAGTTAGGGAGGTTGCTATTGATTAACTGATTGCACTATTGTATGCTATGTTGATTCTGTCTCTAAGTATGTTGGGAAATTCTGGTAAAGGTTATGGTGCTTCGTAGATCTGATGAAGTACTAGGGTGTTTTGAACTGCTGTTGGTAAAGAATATTCACCGTATAGAAAAGAAAGATAGCTGATTGTATCCGTAAGTAATCATGTTCTGCAATGTCAGAGTTCTAACAAAACACGAGTGGTTCTACTCAATAGGACAGTTGAATTACAGCTGAATAAGGGTGAATGATGCCCGAGAATGGTTTTGCAGTGTTCAAGATTTTGCTTGTGACAGTCAGGTGCCTTAAGATTTGTGTATGTGGCTAAAGATGGCGGTTTCGTTAGAGAAGATCAAGGCTTGTGTTATATCATGTGAATGATGGGATTCTAGGTAACCGTATGGGAAGGTAATGATACTAATTCAAAAATCGCATGAAGTTCTTCAAAACAAGTATTGTAGAATGTGGTACTCCTGGGAAACATTGAGAGTGGCCTATGGGTTTTAGACCGTGTGGTCTTATGTACGAGTTTCGTGTGGTAACATGAGTTGAATTATGGTACTACAGTAAAGACTGATATGAAATTAGAGACGAATTAGAAAGGAAACTGGGTAAATGGAACGACTTGTTAATAAACCAGAATGGTATAAAAAGGAATACGATTGATTCCTGGTATGTGGTTGAAGTAATGAGTCTTGCAGACATTGCAGCAAAGCTCTTGAGTGCTGGCAGTTGTGTAACTTGATATGGGTATAAGGATTCAGTCCTGGCAGTTTAACTTATGCAAGGTAAATGGGAGAAAAAGTTTATGATGTGTTTTACCGTGGTTTGAAAATGAGTGTATTTTTCCTGTTGGTATGCAAGGCTTGGAATGTGTAATGAGTTTTCTCTATATGGGATCACGAAAGTCCTTGACTAGTGGAGTGCGCCGATGTTGAGGCGGAGGAAAGGGATATGAATTTCCATGTTTTCTTAGTGTAATATGGTATACACGATGTGTTATGGAAAGTTGATAATGGTATATTCTAGGTTTTGAGATCGGTTCATAATATATGGGAAGTCAATAAAATTATTGAGCAGCGCGGACAGCTGCAGGTGAATTAAAAATCGATCTTTCTAATAATTTAAGAAAATGATACTGCTATTCTATTAACCTGGCAGGGAATATGATCCAAAAAGGACAAGGTAATGTAAACTGATGATATCCAGTGGTATGGTGGTATTCTCTTATTGGATCGACTATAATAACTGAGTCGTTGATGGCATAGTGAAATTTCTGAATGGCTGTCGTGGTATGAGTGGACGCTTGATGTGCATTATGTATATGTACAATGGAGTACGGGATCAGGCATTGTGATTCATGTGTTGGAGACTTGAAGCTCTCGTTAGTCCGCCTATGCAGTGATTGTATATCATGTGTAACGACACCGTTTTGTGATTATTGGAGATCGGAAGCCCTAGAGGCTCTCTCTTAACTTGATAAGACGAATTTGAATTATGATACTTGATTGTTGACTGGTTGTCATGGGTCAGATTGTCTAGACTAATGTGATATGGACTATGTCGGAAAATGGCACAAATTGCGTAGCAGAGAGCATCAGAGTATGCTCCAACAGAGCAGTTGTACCCAGGACCGGCGGACGACTGGTAGGCATTACTTTGTCAGTTGGACCTTTGCGGCGGATGTCAGTGTAGAGGTATCTACCATTGATTCAGTTCCAGTATTGAGAAACGTTGTCGGATGCGTTTCATGTGGCCGAGCTTGAGGCTATATATATATGTTTGCTGTAATGAGAAAATTTCACTCGATATGCATTTCCTTTTGCGAGATTTATGCGTGGATCGGGTGGAACGCCGCCACGGGTTATTTGGATCGGGTGGCAAACCGCCACAGATATGGTATCTAGATCGGGTGGCACGCCGCCACGGGTATGTCATTGGAGCGGGTTGCACGCCGCAACAGAATATTGTGAAAATATAGTTAGTTATAAGCTACCCGGTATACAATACTTCCTCGCTTCTGAGGAAAAGACCGTTTTGAGTATCGCTTGGCGAATGGCACATCGGTTGTGTCCTCTCAAGATTTAATAGCATATGTTAATGGTTTCACCGTGGGTGAGGTTGATTGCGTGGGTTCAAGACCTAGATCCGTGCGTGGCTAACCGTTTTGAGCTTAGTGGCTTGAGGTGCTTCATGAGTAATAATGTTGGGATAGAATCACGAATCGTGGCAAGGCCACGTGATGTTATGACCTCTCGAGGAGGATTTAGGTACTCTATTTCTATAAGGCGAGACGCGATCTCAATTCTATGTTATGATGGCACAGAGGAATTGAATTGCAGGTCTATTTGATGGAGACAGTTGTCATGAATTGAGCTGTCATGATTCGAGTGTGTGCATACGTTTCTATTGGAGCGTATGTTGTGCTCGTCGTGGCTTAGGCCGGTGTTGAGGTGTCATATAACCAGTGCGGTGTGTTATAATCGAAATGACCGTTGGAGTTATTAATGAATGCGAGCATATTGGATCTTAGCTTGTTAGAAAGGTAAAAATTGAGGTTTGGCTCCAAAACCTATTGTGGTACCAGTTTTAAAAGGGAAATGGATTCACGAATGGTTGACCTGAGAGATGGGTTCGGTATATCGCGTGCTTCAGCTGCCGTGGGCAGGATATGGAGATGTTGGAATAAGACTCTATCTAATGAAAGAGGTTTTCAGCTAGTATTTGGTTATTGTGGCCAGTTGTTGTGATTAGAGACTATCGTCTCGAGTGATTTGGGTTGTCGATACAGCATATGATCTCACCCGGAGTAGTGAATATGGGTTATTGTAGTGGATTCGAGTGTATCCCGAGTATAGGCATGGGATTTGCATTTGGCATATGATTTCAGAAAGTGCAATGTGATTTATGGTTCAGATGGTCTGTGAAATTCTGACTATATGGTGTTTTCGGACTTATGTGAGATAGGGTGACGTATGATCGTCCGGATATATGCTTGGTAAGGTCATTCGGCTAGTGGGTTGCTTCCAGTACAACTCTGAGTCTGCTCGAGGACGAGCATTTGTTTAAGTTGGGGAGAATATAACGACCCGGCCCGTCGTTACGGAAATTTCCACCCCGTTACCTTGCATTAACATATCTTATGATTCTATATCAGTGTTAGAACCTATCGGGTGAGTTAGGAGTGAATTGAATTAAAAATGAAGCAAATAGCATGTTTGAAGGATGTTTGAATATGGAAAGTCAACCTAGAGTTGACTATCGAGTTAGAGTGCTCGGAATCGGATTCTGATGATTCGACTAGTTTCGAGGGATCATTTATGACTTAGGAGAGCAATCGGAATTGAATTTGGAGATCCGGTGTAGAAATAGGCTTGAATTGGCTAAGGTTGAATTTTGGCGAAATCCGATCGATATGTGAGATTTTGAGGTCATTCGGACATCGTTTGGTCGGGTTTTTGATCGAATGTGAATTTTTGAAGTTAAAGTTAAACTTAAGCTTAAATTTTTTGAAAACGGACGATTTTGATGTTAACGATAGAGTTTTGATGATTGGAACAAGTTCGAATAAGGTTATAGGGCGTGTTGGTTCTTTTGGTTGAGGTCCGGGGGCCTCGGGTGAGTTTCGGGGTGGTTTCGGACCATTTCTAGGCCATTTTTAACTGCTGGTTTATGTCTGTAGCAGTGTTCTACGCGATCGCGGACAATGGGACGCGATCGCGGTGAGTAAAATGTGCGAAAAGTATTAATGAATCGCGATCGCGTGAAATGATCCGCGATCGCGAAGAAGGAAAATTTCTGTGCATTGGTCCTACTTCGGAAGCTCATATCTTTTTAGCTACAAGGAATTTTAAGGTGATGCAAAAATGAAAGTTGTAGCTCATCGTGTCTAGTTTTCCGAATGATAAAGCGATCGTAATTTGGTCATCTGTGTAAATAGTTATGGACGTTACTCTATAGGGTGTCCGAGAAGGATCTCTAATACATATGTATAAATTGGGAAGCTTATATCTAGAAATGTATACGGATTCAGGAAATGAGTATCAAATGAAAGTTATAGCCCTATGTGTCTAGTTTCTAGAACATCAAGCCATTCATCATTCGGAGTTGTGTGCAAAAAGTTATGACCATTATACCGAAGCCTGTCCGGAGGAACCGGAGTTTGTTCACCGCGATCGCGAAGCCTTTCCCGCGATCGCGAAGGGTAAATTTTGGGCCAAATATTGTTCTCCGCGATCGCAGAGCCATTCCCGCGATCGCAATGAGTAATATGCCTGGGCAGAATATTTTTAAAACATTCCAGTCGCGAAATCAACCCATGTTTTCACCATTTTTGGTCATTCTTGAGAGCTTTTGAACGGGAATTGAAGGGATTTCGACGGGGAATCATTGGAGGTAAGTTTTATGAGTTAAATACATGATTTTATCAAAGAATCTTCCATTAATTCTCTGAATTTGGGTAAGAAATCAAGAAAATTAGGGCTTTGAGCAAAAATCTTAAAATGGGGATTTGAAGGACCATTTGTGGTCCGAATTGGGATTCTTGGTATGTACGGACTCGTGGAGAGACGATGATTCCGAAAATGTGAGTTTCACAATTTTTCGAGATGTGGGCCTAGGGCTCGGGTTTTGCCAATTTCGTGATTTCGATATTTTTCGAGTTCTTTCGATTGGGTGATGTTCCATTAGCCTATTTTGATATATTTGTGCTGATTTGTGCTAGTTTTGACGTGCGTGGATGCCGGTTCGAGGAGATAAGGCATCGCGGGCATGAGCTTTCGTCGGTTCGATGTGGGTAATACTTGAAAATGATGTCCTGAGGGTTAGTAAACCCCGGACTTGCACATCTTAGTGCTGTGTTGAGGTAACTTGCACGCCGGATAACGGGCGTGGGGTAGAGCACCATTGGGGATCGCGACTTGGTCCGTCCCGCGTAACAAATAATAACACCTAATTGTTGAAATAAATTGGACTAATTATCATGTTTGGGCTTCGTGCCAATTATTTGAATCCTTCAGGGATTGGTATCACTGTTTTGATAACACTGTGCATATTTTATTCTAAATTTAAGGTTTTAAAATGGTATTTTGCTATTCAGCATTTTTATAAGGTTATGAAAAACTTGAACAAGGTCTTAATAACATCTTTAGCTGTGAGCTAATATGATATTGTTACCGTAGGGCTTTCTTGATTATTCGTTAGACTGATTGGGGCCGAGGACCATATGTTAGGGCATGACATTTCATGTGAGCATATGCATACACATGCATGGATCGGACTGCACGCCGCAGTGGTATACGGATCGGGCTGCGCGCCGCAGCAGGTGTGATATTAATATTGTGCTTGGGCTGTAGGAGCCCTCCGGAGTCTGAACCCCCACAGTGAGCACGGGTACCCAAATTGGATCGGGCTACACGCCGTAGCGGTCATATGCATTGCACGACATACATACATTGGTTTACGTGTACTACGTGGTATAACATTCTAGCACTCATACATTACTGGCACACATGCATTAGTTGCCTTATTGACCGGATCTCCTGGTGTAAATTGATAAGGAGTGCTGAGCCCGAGGGGCTGATTTGAGTGCGGACTTGCATTGGTTGAGATTGTATCCAGGTATTGGTATATTATTATGAAAGAAAGTAGCTAAAATTGAAATTTCTAAATAATCTACTCATATATGCTTGAAAGGAATAAAAAGATAGTTCTGTATTGTGTAGCATGAGATAGTGCCTATCGTGGTTTTCTTCCTTTCAGCATTATTTACTTTTATTACCGCTGAGTTGGAAGTACTCACACCCGACTCCCTGCACCTTGTGTGCAGATCCAGGTACATTACAGCAGAGCTGATTCCATTGCGGCTCGGGAGTGCTTTTGGACAGTCGAGGTAGCTGCCAGCGTTCGCAGGACCTGATTCTCCAGTTTGTCTGTATTTTTGTTCTGATCATCCCACACTTGTGCACGGTTATATTCACTATTTATACTTTGTATACTCTGTAGAGGCTCATGACTCTTGACCCTTCGGTCTATGGGAGTTGGCACGTGTTGGGACTTGGTTCCCCTGTTTTTAATATATCTATCACTATTATGCTTAAATTGGATAAAGTGAGCTTGTGGCTCCGTGGTTATTGTTGATTGGTCGGGCTGGCCTAGCAGTGTGCTGGGCGCCATCACGACCGGATTTGGGGTCGTGACACTCGCCTTATCCCATTTAAGCATGACAATTGTAAAATAACAGTGATGGATATATCGAAACAGGGGAACCAAGTCCCAACGCATACCAACTCCCATAGACCAAAGGGTCAAGAGTCATGAGCCTCTACAGAGTATGCAAAGTGTAAATAGCGAATATAACTATGCACAACTGTGGGACGGTCAGAACAAAAATATAAACAAACTGGAGAATCAGGTCCTGCGAACGCTGGCAGCTACCTCGACTGTCCAAAAGCACTCCCGAGCCGCAATAGAACCAGCCCTGCTGTGCTGTACCTGGATCTGCACACAAGGTGCAGGGAGTCGGGTGTGAGTAGTTCCAACTCAGCAGTAATAAAAGTAAATAATGTTGAAGGGAAGAAAACCACGCAAGGCACTATCTCATGCTACACAATACAGAACTATCTTTATTCCTTACGAGCATATGTGAGTAGATTATTAGAAATCTCAATTTTTAGCTACTTTCTTTCATGATAATATACCAATACCTGGATACAATCTCAAGCAGTGCAAGTCCGCACTCAAATCAGCCCCTCGGGCTCAGCACTCCTTATCAATTTACACCAAGAGATCTGGTCAATAAGGCAACTAATGCATGTGTGCCAATAATGTATGAGTGCTGAATGTTATGCCACGTAGTACACGTAAACCAATGTATGTATGCCATGAAATGCATATAACCTCTACGGCGTGTAGCCCGATCCAATTTGGGTACCCGTGCTCACTGTGGGGGTTCAGACTCCGGAGGGGCTCCTACAGCCCAAGCACAATAATAATATCACACCTGCTGCGGCGCGCAGCCCGATCCGTATACCACTGCGGCGTGCAGTCCGATCCATGCATGTGTATGCATATGCTCACATAAATTGTCATGCCCTAACATATGGCCCTCGGCCCCAATCGGTCTAACAAATAATCAAGAAAGCCCTACGGGCAACAATATCATGTTAGCTCACATAAAAATGTTATTAAGACCTTGTTTAAGTTTTTCATAACCTTATAAAAATGCTGAATAGCAAAATACCATTTTTAAACCTTAAATTTAGATAAAAATAGGCACAGTGTTATCAAGACAATGATACCAATCTTTGAAGGATTCAAATAATCGGCACGAAGCCCAAGCATGATAATTAGTCCAGTTCATTTCAACAATTAGGTGTTATTATTTATTACGCGGGACGGACCAAGTCACAATCCCCAATGGTGCTCTACCCCACGCCCGTTATCCCGCGTGCAAGTCATCTCAACACAGCACTAAGATGTGCAAGTCCGGGGTTTACTAACCCTCAGGACATCATTTACAAGTATTACCCACCTCGAACCGACGAAAACTCATGCCCGCGACGCCTTAGCTCCTTGAACCGGCATCCACGCACGTCAAAACTAGTCAAAATCAGTACAAATATATCAAAATAGGCTAATGGAACACAACCCAATCGAAAGAACTCGAAAAATATCAAAAATCACGAAATTGGCAAAACCCGAGCCCCGGGCCCACATCTCGAAAAATTTCAAAACTCATATTTCCAGAACCCTCGTCTCGCCACGAGTCCATACATATAAAATTTACCAAAATCGGAGTTCGATTGGCCTTTCAAAACCCAAATTTTCGTTTTCAATATCTAGGCCACAATCCTTCACAATTTCTACCCAAATTCATGAAGATTGATGTTAATTCTACCATAAAATGATGTTTTTGAGTCAAGAAACTTACCTCCGATGAATACCCGATGATTTCCCAGCGTTTTTCCCGTGATTTCTTCTCTCTAGGGCTCAAAATTATGTTTTGGGTTATATGAACCCGTGAGCCCTCTGTCCTACAATTTAATTTCACTGCCAGACAAATTTGCTCTTCGTGTTCGCGTGAGCTCCCATGCGTTCGCGATGCCCAGCATCATTTTACTCTTAGCGTTCGCATTACCTATCACGCGTCCGCTATGCACTGATCAATTTTCCCTTTGCGAACGCGACTGCCCCAAGCGTTCGCGATACACATTTCTTCAGCCATCCGCAGATCCTTCTACGCGAACGCGGCCTCCATCCACGCGAACGCGATGCTTCACTATTTCCTCTTACGCGATCGCGGCCAACACTATCGCGAACGCGATGCTTCCCAGACTCCTTCTACGCGAACGCGGACCTCCTCCTCGCAAACGCGATGACCAAGGTGCCCCAGCCTACACGAACGCGG
This sequence comes from Nicotiana noctiflora, assembly GCA_032618575.1. Classification (NCBI taxonomy): domain Eukaryota; kingdom Viridiplantae; phylum Streptophyta; class Magnoliopsida; order Solanales; family Solanaceae; genus Nicotiana; species Nicotiana noctiflora. The sequence continues at coordinate 110,287 of JASVEL010013989.1, forward strand.
CCTTGCCTTCGCGAACGCGAAGGCTTAGCCTTCTGCATAGTGATCTGCAATTTACAGCAGACTTTGCCAAGTTCAAAATGCCCGATTGATGGTCCGAAATCATCCCGAGGTCTCCGGGACCACAACGAAAACCACCAACATACTCCAAAACACGATATGAACTTGTTCCAATCATAAAAACACCATCCTAAACATCAAAATCACCAATTACACACGGATTCAAGCCTAAGTTTCTTCAAAACTTTCAAAACTAACATTCAAACCTAAACCCGATCAAACGAGGTCCGAATGACCTGAAAATTTGCGGACATATACAAAATTACATAACAAAGCTACAGAAATTGTCGGAATTCCATTCCGACCCCCGGATCAAAATCTCACCTCCCATCCGGTTTTTGCCAAAATTCAACCTTCGCCAATTCAAGCCTAAAATTACACCGGACCTCCGAATTCAATTCCAATTGCTCTCCTAAGTCATAAATGATCCCCCAAAACAAGCCGAATCATCAGAATCCGATTTCGAGCACTATAACTCGATAGTCAACTCTAGGTTTACTTTCCACATTCAAACTTCCTTCAAACATGCTATTTGCTTCATTTTCAATTCAATTCACTCCTAACTCACCCGATAGGTTCTAACACCGATATAGAAGCATAAGATATGTTAATGCAAGGTAACGGGGTGGAAATTCCCGTAACGACGGGCTGGGTCGTTACATTCTCCACAACTTAAACAAACGCTCGTCCTCGAGCGGACTCGGAGTTGTACTAGAAGCAACCCAATAACTGAATGACCTTACCAAGCATATATTCGGGCGATCATACGTCACCTTATCTCACATAAGTCCGAAAATACCATATAGTCAAAATTTCACAGACCATCTGAACCATAAATCACATTGCACTTTCTGAAATCATATGCCAAATGCAAATCACATGTCTATACTCAGGATACACTCGAATCCACTGCAATAACCCATATCCACTACTCCGGGTGAGATCATATGATGTATTGACAACCCAATCACTCGAGACGATAGTCTCTAGTCACAACAACTGGCCACAATAACAAAATACTAGCTGAAAACCTCTTTCATTAGATTGAGTCTTATTCCAACACCTCCATATCCTGTCCACGGCAGCTGAAGCACGCGATATACCGAACCCATCTCTCAGGTTAACCATTCGTGAATCTATTTCCCTTTTAAAACTGGTACCACAATAGGTTTCGGAGCCAAACCTCGCTTTTTACCTTTCTAACAAGCTAAGATCCAATATGCTCGTATTCATTAATGACTCCAACGGTCATTTCGATCATAACACACCACACTGGTGACATGACATCTCAACCACCGGCCTAAGCCGCGACGAGTACAACATAGGCATAGAAACGTCTGCACACACTCGAATCATGACAGCTCAAATCATGATAACTGTCTCCAGCAAAAGAGCTGCAATTCAATTCCTCTGTGCCATCATAACATAGAACTAAGATCGCGTCTCGCATTATAGAAATAGAGTACCTGAATCCTTCTCGAGAGGTCATAACATCACATGGACTTGCCAAGATTCGTGATTCTATCCCAACATTATTACTCATGAAGCACCTCAAGCCACTAAGCTCAAACGGTTAGTCACACACAGATCTAGGTCTGAACCCAAGCAATTAACCTCACCCTCAGGTGAAACAATTAATGTATGCTATTAAATCCTGAAAGGACACAACCGATGTGCCATTCGCCAAGCGATACTCAAAACGGACTTTTCCTCAGAAGCCATGAAATATTGTATACCAGGTAACATATAACTAACTCTATTTTCGCATTACACTGTTGCAGCGTGGCACCCGCTCCAATGACATACCCGTGGTAGCGTGCCACCCGATCCAGATACCATACCTGTGGCGGCGTGCCACCCGATCCAAATAACCCGTGGCGGCGTGCCACCCGATCCACGCATAAATCTTGCAAAAAGGAAATGCATATCGAGTCGAATTTTCTCATTACAGCAAACATATATATATAGCCTCAAGCTCGGCCACATGAAACGCATCTGACAACGTTTCTCAATACTGGAACTGAATCAATGGTAGATACCTCTACACTAACATCCGCCCCTAAGGTCCAATTGACAAAGCAATGCCTACCAGCCGTTCGCTGGTCCTGGGTACAATTACTCTGTTGGAGCATACTCTGATGTTTTCTGCTACGCAATTTGTGCCATTTTCCGACATAGCCCATATCACATTAGTCTAGACGACCTGGCTTATGTCAACCAGTCTCAAATAAGGTATCATAACCCGAATTCATCATATCAAGCTAAGATCTAACAGTGCTGATACACACGATATACAACCACTGCATAGGCGGATTACGAGAACTTCTAGTCTCCAACACATATATAACACATGAATCGCTATACCTGGTTCCACACTCCACCGTACGAATACATAACGCACATCAAGCGTTCATTCATACCACAAAAGCCATTCAGAAATTTTACTATGCCATCAACGACTCAATTATTATAGTCGATCCAACAAGAGAATACCACCATACCACTGGATATTATCAGTTTACATTACCTTGTTCTTTTGGACCATATTCCCTTGATCACCAGAAAGATTGATTCTTAAATCACCTGCAGCTGCCCGCGCTTCTCAATAATTTTAATGACTTCCCATATATTATGAACTGATCTCAAAACCTTGAATATGCCATTATCAACTTTTCCATAACACATCGCATATACAATACCATACTAAGATACATGGAAATTCTTATCCCTTTCCTACGCCGCAAACATCGACGCACTCAACTAGTCAAGGACTTTCATGATCCCATATAGAGAAAACTCATTACACATTCCAAGCTTTGCATACCAACAGGAAATACACTCATTTTTCAAACCACATAAAAACACATCACAAATCTTTCTTCCAATTACGTTGCATAAGTTAAACTGGCAGGACTGAGTCCTTATACCCATCTCGAGTTACACAACTGCCATCACTCAAAAACTTTGTTGCACAATATCTGCGAGACTCATTACTTCAACCACATACCAGGAATCAATCGTATTCCTTTTTATACCATTTTGGTTAATTAACCAGTTGTTCCATTTACCCAGTTTCCTTTCTGATTCATCTCTGATTTCATATCAGCCTTTACTGTAGTACGACAATGCCTCAACCCTTTTTACCACACAAGACTCGTACACAAGACCACACGGTCTAAGACCCATAGGCCACCGAATACTCCCTCAATGTTTCCCAAAAGAACCACATTCCACCACACTTTATTTTGATGAAATTCCCGCGATTGTTAAATTTTTATCATTACTTCTAAACCGGCTCATGACTCGCGAGACCTGTTAACCTAGGCTCTGATACCAACTTGTCACGACCCAAACCCTAGTCGTGATGGCACCCAACACAATGCTAGGCAAGCCCGACCATATTATCCCTTAAACCAACCAGTTATTAATCAAATTAAACTTAAACAGTAAATGATCATATCAGGTGATAAGCGAAATGTAAAGCATACAAAATACGGTCCCGACAATATCGTGGCGTCACGAGACTGAGCCTCTACAGAATAACATCCTAATACAAACAAGTCTGGGCAAATAGGAAATCAACAAGATGATAAAGAAGGAGAAGACAGGCTCTGCGGACGCTGGCAGCTACCTCGTAATCTCCGCAAAAGTAGACAATGATCAGCAGCTACAATGTCTCAACTGCTCTCGGGCACCTGCGGATCTGCACAGAAAGTGCAGGGGAGTGGGGTGAGTATATTTCAACTCAGTGAGTAAAAATAATAAATAATAACTGAAAGTAAGAACTTTTGTGCTATCACTTAGCGGTTCTAAGGCAACCCTCACAGGAACGTCATCACTGTAGTAAGTACTCTGATCTCCAGTCCACATCTATCTCTACAAGATCCCACACCGATCAAACCCTCACTCGTAACCCTACGGTGTACGGCCATCTCAATATATGAAGACACATACCTATTTCTATAATGTATAAGTATTTAAGTACATAATAGGATATGAATAAGTATAATGCTGCGGCGTGCAGCCCGCTCCAATACATATACCGCTGCGGCGCGCAGCCCGCTCCATTTAACGTCGACGGTGCTCACTGGGGGTGTATACAGACTTCGGAGGGGCTCCCTAGGCCCAAGCACTATAATACTGCGGCGTGCAGCACGATCCGCACAAATATTACTGTGGCGTGCAGTCCGATCCAATGTATATATGTATATATCTCTATACTGCTGCGGCGTGTAGCTCGATCCCATAATATACACCAGTGCTCACTGAGAATGTGTGCAGACTCAGACTCCGAAGGGACTCCTACAGCCCAAGCGCAATAATACTGCGGCGTGGAGTCCGTCCCACATGTATATTACATGTATATTACTGCGGCGTGTAGTTCTATCCATTATATATACTGTTGCAGCGTGCATCCCGATCCATCCAATATATATACTGCTTCGGCGTGCAGCCCGATCCAATATTGGTATATATATATATAATACCTCATAATGGGTCCTCGACCCTATCCCAGTCAGTATGTACTTGGCCTCTCAGGCCCAATATAATATATCACAATGGGTCCTTGACCCTGTCTCAGTTAATATAGACTTGGCCTTTCAGGCCCAATATAACATCTCATAGTGGGTCCTTGACCCTATCTCATCTCAATCGGTATAGACTTGGCCTTTCGGGCCCACTCAGCTAGAACAGGGAATTCCACCCTAGATAATCTCTCTCAATGTACACATCTAGTACGAGCTCATATTATGCTATACAGCTAAAGCTACGGCTGAGTGTATGTTTCCAACACGATATAAGGTTCACCTAGCTCTATAGGTTCCCTAATGCTCTACAGATTGGCACAAGGCCCCAAACATGACTATCAGCCCAATTGCACAGTTATAAACTTATTATCAGTCATAACACATAGTATACTATTAGTCGGGAAGGACTAAGTCCGAACCCCCAATCACCATGTCACCACGCCCGTCATGGAACGCGTGTCTCATCTCAATATAGCACTGTGAAGTGCTAGTACGGGGTTTCAAACCCTCAGTACATTATTTACTACTACCACTCACCTCGAACCGGTAGAAGCTTAAATTCGCCTTGCGCTTGCCTCGCAAATCAATCTCCTCGGATGCCAAATCTGCTCAAAATCATAGAGAATGCATCAATATATGCTAATTTCACGCAATTCATTCGAAATAACACAAATTGTATCAAAACCCACAAAGTTGTCAAAACCCGACTTTTGGTGCGCTTCTCGAAATATTATAAAAGTTACTTATTCGGAACCCTCGTCTCAATACGAGTCTAGGCATATAAAATTTACCAAATTCGGACTCCATTTGCCCACTCAAATCGGCAATTTACCAAAACCCTGGCTTAGGCTAAATTCCCTCACAATTTGATCCAATTTCCGTGAATTAAAGGAGAATTTCGAGATAAAAACGCGTAAAGGAACCATAAAACTCACCTCCGATGATAACCCGATGATCTCCCAGCAATATCTCGCCCAAATTGCCCAATTCGCTTCCAAGAACCGAGCCCCAAATGTTTTGCAACTTATGAAATTTTAACCCTTCTGTTATTTTTAACACAGGCCCGATTTCCGCTTCTGCGGACAAAAAATCCACCTATGCGAGGCCGCCTCTGCGACCAAATGGTCGCTTCTGCGAAAACACACCTAGCCGCCCAGTTCCGCTTCTGCGGCCCAGGTCTCACTCCTGCGAACAAGCCTCCGCACCGGCGATTCTCCCTAGTCGCCCGCCTTTCCGCTTCTGCGACCAAGGACTCGCAGAAGAGAGTCCGCTCATACGACTAGTCATCCGCTTCTACGGAACCTCCTGGCCAAGCCCACTTTCATATATGCGGTCCCGCTTCTGCGGTCCCTAATCCGCAGGAGCGAAAACAACAGAACCAGCAAATCCTCAACCTGCAATATTCCATGTTTTTCTCCCGCTTAACCTCCCAAAATGACCCCGGTCCCCCGGGACCCCAATGAAAGCCACAAGTATACTCCATAACGCCATACGAACTTGTTCAAATGATAAAATCACATGCTTTAACACGGAATAACATTGGATTCAAGCAATTCAAGCCTAAGTTTCCATCCAACTTCTGCAACCGACATTCGACCAAAAACCCGACCAAACTACCTCCGATTGACCTGAAATTTTGCAGGCACATCCAAAATCACCTAACGGAGCTACTGCAACTGTCGGAATTCCATTCCGACTCCCGGATCAAAATCTCACCTACCGTTCAAATTTCGCCAAAATTCAACCTTAGCCAATTCAAGCCTATTTCTACACCGGGCCTCCAAATTCAATTTCGATCGCTCCCCTAAGTCACAAATCACCTCCCGGAACTAACCGAATCATCCGAATCCGATTCCGAGCCCTCTAACTAAATAGTCAACTCCGGGTTGACTTTCCTTATTCAAGTTTCCTTCAAAAAGGCTATATGCCTTATTTTCAATCCAATTCACTTCTAACTCCCCCGATAGACTTTAATACTAATATAAAAGCAAGAAATATGTAATTACAACATAACAGGGTGGTAATTCTCGTGACGATGGGCTGGGTCGTCACATTCTCCCCTTCTTAAACAAACGCTCGTCCTCGAGCGGGTCAAGAAACATACCTGAAGTCTCAAACAAGCGAGGATATCTGCTCCGCATCTCACGCTCAATCTCCCAAGTGGCCTCCTCCACGGGTCGACCTCTCCACTGAACCTTAACTTATGCAATCTCCTTCGACCTCAATTTTCTCACCTGACGACCCAAAATAGCAATAGGCTCCACATCATATGATAGATCACCATCGAGCCGAATGGTACCGAAGTCTAATACAGGAGACGGATCCCCGATATATTTCCGGAGCATAGACACATGGAATACTGGATGAGCGCTGGATAAGCTGGGTGGCAAGGCCAACTCATATGCCACCTCTCCAACTCTCCTGAGTATCTCAAAAGGACCAATATACCTGGGACTCAACTTCCCTTTCTTCCCGAACCTCATGACACCCTTCATGGGTGAAACCTTCAGCAACACCCTATCACCAACCATAAAAGACAACTCTCGAACTCTACGGTCCGCATAACTCTTCTGGCGAGACTGTGCTGTGCGAAGCCTCTCCTGGATCAACTTTGCTCTATCTAGAGCATCCTGAACTAACTCAGTCCCTATCAATCTATCCTCGCCAGGCTCAAACCATCCCACGGGGGATCTACATCGTCTGCCATACAATGCTTCGTACAGGGCCATCTAAATACACGACTGATAACTGTTGTTGTAGGCAAACTCAGCAAGTGGTAGGAACTCATCCCACGAACCACCAAAGTCAATCACACATGCCCCCAACATATCCTCCAGGATCTGAATAGTGCGCTCCGACTGCCCGTCTGTCTGGGGGTGAAATGCGGTGCTCAACTCAACCCGCGTACCCATCTCTCGCTGAAATGCTCTTCAAAACTGAGAAGTGAACTGAGTGCCGCTGTCAGATATAATAGACACTGGGACCCCATACAACTTGACAATCCCCCGAATAAAGATCACCGCCAACCGCTCGGATGAGTAAGTAGTACAAACTGGGATGAAATGTATGGACTTGGTCAGCCGATCAACGATCACCCACATAGAATCAAACTTCCTCGCTGTCCGAGGGAGTCCAGTAACAAAATCCATGGTGATCCTCTCCCATTTCCACTCGGAAATGACCATACGCTAAAGAACAACGCCCGGTCTCTGATGCTCATACTTGACCTGCTGGGAATTGAGGCACTTAGCTACATGCCTAACAATCTCCATCTTCATTCTCCTCCACCAGTAGTGCTGTCTCAAGTCTTGGTACATCTTTGTGGAACCTGGGTGAATAGAGTACCGCGAACTGTGTGCCTCCTCAAGTATCAACTTCCGCAAACCATCAACATTGGGCACGCATATACGGCCCTGCATCCTCAGAACACCATCACTGTCGATAGTCACATCTCTAGCATCATTATGTTGCACTCTGTCCTTAAGGACAAGCAAATGTGGGTCATCATACTGTCGCTCCCCTGATGCGATCATATAAGGAAGATCGAGAAACAACACAAGCCAACACTCGACTCGGCTCCGAAATATCCAACCTCACTAGCCGATTGGCTAGGGCCCGAACATCATAAGCAAATGGCCTCTCCCCAACTGGGATGAAAGCTAGGCTACCCATACTAACCGCCTTCCGACTCAAAGCATCGGCCACAACATTGGCCTTCCCCGGATGATTCAAGATAGTGATGTCATAATCTTTAAGCAACTCCAACCACCTTCGTTGTCTCAAATTAAGGTCCTGCTGTCTGAATAAGTGCTGAAGGCTGCGAGGATCCGTGAACACCTCACATGAGACACCATATAGGTAATGCCTCCAAATCTTCAAAGCATGAACTATGGTTGCTAGCTCCAAATCATGAACAGGGTAGTTCTTCTCGTGGGGCTTCAACTGACGAGAAGCATAAGCAATGACCCTACCCTCCTGCATCAACACACAACCAATGCCAACTCCCGAGGCATCACAATACACAGTATAAGGATCTGAAGCTGACGGCAGAATCAAGACTGGTGTTGTGGTCAGTGCTGTCTTGAGCTTCTGAAAGCTCTCCTCGCACTCCTCGGACCATTTGAAAGGAAGCATTCTTCTATGTCAGCTTAGTCAAAGGTGAAGCAAAAGATGAAAAACTCTGAACAAACTGGTGGTAATAGCCTGCCAAGCCGAGGAAACTCTGGATGTCAGTAGCTGAGGAAGGTCTGGGCCAATTATGCATCGCCTCGACCTTCTTTGGATTAACCCGAATACCATCACTGGACACTACATTCCCTAAAATTGCCACGGACTCAAGCCAGAACTCACATTTGGAGAACTTGGCATACAACTTCTCCTCTCTCAATCTTTGCAATACAATGCTCAAGTGCTGAGCATGCTCCTCCTGGCTACGAGAGTAGACTAGTATGTCATCAATGAATACGATCACAAATGAATCAAGATAGGGCCTGAATACACTGTTCATCGGATGCATAAATGCTGCTGGGGCGTTAGTCAACCCAAAAGACATCACAAGGAACTCATAGTGACCATATCTGGTCCTGAATGCAGTCTTCATAATGTCGGACTCTCTAATCTTCAGCTGATGGTAGCCTGAGCGAAGATCAATCTTCGAGAACACCCCAGCTCCCTGGAGCTGATCAAATAAATCATCAATACGAGGCAAAGGATACTTATTCTTCACTGTAACTTTGTTCAGTTGCCTGAAGTCAATACACATCCTCATGGATCCATCCTTCTTCTTAACAAACAAGACCGGTGCACCCCACGGCGACACACTCGGCCGAATGAACCCCTTATCTAGGAGTTCCTGGAGCTGCTCCTTCAATTCCTTCAGCTCAGCTGGTGCCATCCGATACGGAGGAATAGAAATAGGCTGAGTGCCTGGCACCAAATCGATCCCAAAATCAATATCCTTGTCCGGCGACATGCCCGGCAGGTCTGAGGGAAACACATCCGGAAAGTCTCGCACAATGGGAACAGAATAAATCCTGGGAGTATGGGCCTCGACCTCCCGCACAAATGCTAAATAAGAGAGACATCCCTTCCCAACCATTCGTTGGGCCTTGAGGAAAGATATTACCCTGCTAGGTACATACTCGGTCGTGCCTCGCCACTCGATCCTCTGAATGCCCGGCATAGCCAAAGTGACTGTCTTAGCATGACAGTCCAGAATAGCATGACATGGAGATAGCCAGTCCATGCCCAATATAACATCAAAATCGATCATGCTGAGAAGCAACAGGTCCACTCGGGTCTCCGGACCCCCAATAGTGACCAAACAGGACCGGTATACATGGTCCACAACAATAGTATCCCCTACCGGGGTAGATACATGCATTGGAAGCTCAAGACTCCCTCGGGTCGTGCCCAAATGAGGAGCAAAATATGTAGACACATAAGAATAAGTAGAATCGGGATCAAACAATACTGAGGCATCTCTGTGGCAGACTGAAATAATACCTGTAATGACAGCATCAGAAGCAACAGCCTCAGATCGGCCCTGAAAAGCATAACATCTAGCATGTCCGCCTGATCGGCCTCCCCTCGAGGGCGACCCCTAGCTACCTGACCCTCACCCCAAGCTGGTGGGGCGGGTGCTAAAGTAGAAGGACCAGATGACGAGGCCTGACCCCTCTGCTGATAAGATCTGGAAACAAGACGGGGACACTCTCTACGGTGGTGCCCAAACTCTCCACACTCGTAGCAACTCCCCGGTAATGGGGACTGAGACTGATAAAGACCTCTGGCATTGGAGTGGCCAGCTGATGAACTAGGCCGAGATGAACCCTGAGCAGATGGGGCCTGTGAATAACTCTGAGCTGGCATGGCACCGAGAGATGGCTGGCTCCGGTGCGAACCCTAATAACCCTGTCTAGAAGACCATCTGCGACGATCTGAGCAACCCGACTGCGAAGATCTGAAAGAGCGACCTCGACTCTGCTGACTCTGGCCTCTGGTCTGAGTGCCACTAGAACTAGCTGCACCTCGAGGCCTCTTGGCCTCCCTCTCATCTCGCTCTCTGCGAAGATCTGTCTCTATGTTGCGAGAAATATCCACAACATCCTCAAATGTACGGCTCAAAACCCTCTCCCGAGTCATCAGAATACGAATGGGATAAATGAGGCCGTCCACGAAGCGTCCAATCCTCTCTCTGTCGGAATGAACCAACCATGGTGCATATCTGGACAACTCTGTAAACCTGATCTCATACTCTGACACTGACATGTCCCCCTGACGAAGACCCTCAAACTGCCTACGCATCTCCTCTCTCTGAGATCGAGGCACCCATTTCTCCAAGAACATAGTGGAGAACTCCGGCCATGATAGTGGTGCTGCCCCTGCCGGCCTGCGGCGCTCATAAGCCTCCCACCAAGCGAAGGCTGGTCCCTGAAACTGAAAGGTAGTGAAAGATACCCCACTGGACTCCAATATCCCTGCCGTACGAAGCATCCGACGACACTTATCCAGAAAACCTCGGGCGTCCTCGCCGGAGCACCCAGTGAACACCGGAGGAGATAACTCGGTGAACCTCTCGAGACGACGCTCCTCATCGTCCGTCATGGCCGGGACCCTGTCCCCCCGAACTTGATCCGCTGGCTGAACCGGAACCACGAGCTGAACTGGAGGAGCCTCTAGTGTCCGTAGGCCCTGCACTGCCGGCTTTGGAGTGCGTACTTGCGGGAGTCTAATGACCACCCTTGTCCCTGATGCAGCTGCTGCAGTTGTAACTGAAACCGCCTGTGCTAGGCCAGTGCAGACTGCTAATATCTGAGCCAGGGTCTCCTGTAGGCCCGGAATGACAATGGGCACAGCTGGTGCCTGACCTGGTGCTGCTGGCACCTCTGCAACTGGGGGTTGTGGGTCAGCTGGTACTACATTAGCCGCCCGACCTCCGCCACGACCACGGCCGCGTCTACGGCCTCTAGCAGGTGGTAGTGGTGGTAGTCCTCCCCGACCGAAAGCTCGAGTCCTCACCATCTGTGAGAGAATAGAATGTCAAGGTTCAGTTCAAGTCAAAAGTAATCGCACGATAAGAATTCCAAGAATTGAAACTTTTCCTAAAAGGTTTGCAGCCTCCCGAGGATAAGTACAGGCGTCCCCGTACCGATCCACGAGACTCTACTAAACCGGCTCATGACTCGCGAGACTTGTTAACCTAGGCTCTGATACCAACTTGTCACGACCCAAACCCTGGTCGTGATGGCGCCCAACACAATGCTAGGCAAGACCGACCATATTACCCCTTAAACCAGCTAGTTATTAATCAAATTAGACTTAAACAGTAAATGATCACATCAGGTGATAAGCGAAATGTAAAGCATACAAAATACGGTCCCGACCATATCATGGTGTCACGAGACTGAGCCTCTACAGAATAACATCCTAATACAAACAAGTCTAGGCAAATAGGAAATTAACAAGATGATAGAGAAGGAGAAGACAGGCTCTGCGGACGCTGGCAGCTACCTTGTAATCTCCGCAAAATTAGACAATGATCAATAGCTACAATTTCTCAACTGCTCTCGGGCACCTGCGGATCTGCACAGAAAGTGCAGGGGAGTGGGGTGAGTATATTTCAACTCAGTGAGTAAAAATAATAAATAATAACTGAAAGTAAGAACTTTTGTGCTATCACTTAGCGGTTCTAAGGCAACCCTCACAGGAACGTCATCACTGTAGTAAGTACTCTGATCTCCAGTCCACATCTATCTCTACAAGATCCCACACCGATAAAACCTTCACTCTTACCCCTACGGTGTACGGCCATCTAAATATATGAAGACACATACCTATGTCTATAATGTATAAGTATTTAAGTACATAATAGGATATGAATAAGTATAATACTGCAGCGTGCAGCCCGCTCCAATACATATACCGCTGCGGCGCGCAGCCCGCTCCATTTAACGTCGATGGCGCTCACTGGGGGTGTATACAGACTTCGGAGGGGCTCCCTAGGCCCAAGCACTATAATACTGCGGCGTGCAGCACGATCCACACAAATATTACTGCGGCGTGCAGTCCGATCCAATATATATATGTATATATCTCTATACTGCTGCGGCGTGCAGCCCGATCCCATAATATACACCAGTGCTTACTGAGAATGTGTGCAGACTCAGACTCCGAAGGGGCTCCTACAGCCCAAGCGCAATAATACTGCGGCGTGCAGTCCGTCCCACATGTATATTACATGTATATTACTGCGGCGTGCAGTCCGATCCAATATATATACTGCTGCGGCGTGCAGCCCGATCCAATATAGGTATATATATATATAATACCTCATAATGGGTCCTCGACCCTATTCCAGTCAGTATATACTTGGCCTCTCAGGCCCAATATAATATATCACAGTGGGTCCTTGACCCTGTCTCAGTCAATATAGACTTGGCCTTTCGGGCCCAATATAACATCTCATAGTGGGTCCTTGACCCTATCTCATCTCAATCGGTATAGACTTGGCCTTTCAGGCCCACTCAGCAAGAACAGGGAATTCCACCCTAGATAATCTCTCTCAATGTACACACCTAGTACGAGCTCATATTATGCTATACAGCTAGAGCTACGGCTGAGTGTATGTCTCCAACACGATATAAGGGTCACCTAGCTCTATAGGTTCCCTAATGCTCTACGGATCGGCACAAGGCCCCAAACATGGCTATCAGCCCAATTGCACAGTTATAAACTTATTATCAGTCATAACACACAATATACTATTAGTCGGGAAGGACTAAGTCCGAACCCCCAATCACCATGTCACCACGCCCGTCATGGAACGCGTGTCTCATCTCAATATAGCACTGTAAAGTGCTAGTACGGGGTTTCAAACCCTCGGTACATTATTTACTACTACCACTCACCTCGAACCGGTAGAAGCTTCAATCCGCCTTGCGCTTGCCTCGCAAATCAATCTCCTCGGATGCCAAATCTGCTCAAAATCATAGAGAATGCATCAATATATGCTAATTTCACGCAATTCATTCGAAATAACCTAAATTGTATCAAAACCCACAAAGTTGTCAAAACCCGACTTTTGGTGCGCTTCTCGAAAATTTATAAAAGTTACATATTCGGAACCCTCATCTCAATACAAGTCTAGGCATAAAAAATATACCGAATTCGGACTGCATTTGCCCACTCAAATCGGCAATTTACCAAAACCCTGGCTTAGGCTAAATTCCCTCACAATTTGATCCAATTTCCGTGAATTAAATGAGGATTTCAAGATAAAAACGTGTAAAGTAACCATAAAACTCACCTACGATGATAACCCGATGATCTCCCAGCAATATCTCGCCCAAATTGCCCAATTCGCCTCCAAGAACCGAGCCCCAAATGTTTTGCAACTTATGAAATTTTAACACTTCTGTTATTTTTAACACAGGCCCGATTTCCGCTTCTGCGGACAAAAAATCCGCCTCTGCGACCAAATGGTCGCTTCTGCGAAAACACACCTAGCCGCCCAGTTCCGCTTCTGCGGCCCAGGTCTCGCTCCTGCGAGACCGCTCCTGCGAACAAGCCTCCGCACCAGCGATTCTCCCCAGTCGCCCGCCTTTCCGCTTCTGCGACCAAGGACTCGCAGAAGCGAGTCCGCTCCTGCGACTAGTCATCTGCTTCTACGGAACCTCCTGGCCAAGCCCCCTTTCGCATCTGCGGTCCAAATTCCGCTTCTGCGGCCCCGCTCCTGCGGTCCCTAATCCGCAGGAGCGAAAACAATAGAACCAGCAAATCCTCAACCTGCAATATTCCATGTTTTTCTCCCGCTTAACCTCCCAAAATGACCCCGGGTCCCCCGGGACCCCAACGAAAGCCACAAATATACTCCATAACGCCATACGAACTTGCTCAAATGATAAAATCACATGCTTTAACACGGAATAACCTCGGATTCAAGCAATTCAAGCCTAAGTTTCCATCCAACTTCCGCAACCGACATTCGACCAAAAACCCGACCAAACTACCTCCGAATGACCTGAAATTTTGCAGGCACATCCAAAATCACCTAACGGAGCTACTGCATCTGTCAGAATTCCATTTCGACTCCCGGATCAAAATCTCACCTACCGTTCGGATTTCGCCAAAATTCAACCTTAGCCAATTCAAGCCTATTTCTACACCGGACCTCCAAATTCAATTCCGATTGTGCCCCTAAGTCACAAATCACCTCTCGGAACTAACCGAATCATCAGAATCCGATTCCGAGCCCTCTAACTAAATAGTCAACTCCGGGTTGACTTTCCTTATTCAAGTTTCCTTCAAAAAGGCTATATGCCTTATTTTCAATCCAATTCACTCCTAACTCCCCCGATAGACTTTAATACTACTATAAAAGCAAGAAATATGTAATTACAACATAACGGGGTGTAATTCTCGTGACGACGGGCCGGGTTGTCACATGATCCCTTCTAATGAGACCACAGTCTCTAACCACACACACCACCTTAAGACACCTGGCCGTTACCAGCACAATCCTGAGCACCGCAAAACTATTCATGGGCGTCATTCACCCTTATTCCGTTATAATTTAACTGTCCTATTGAGTGGAACCACTCGTGTTTTGTTAGAACTTCTGACATCGCAGAACATGATTACTTACAAACACGATTAGCTATCACTCTTTTCCATACACCAAACATCAGTTCAAAACATCCTAGTATTTCTTCACATCTACGAAGCACCATAACCTTTATCAGAATTTTCCCAACATACTTAGAGACAGAGCCAACACAGCACACAACAGTGCAATCAGTTAATCAATAACAACCTCCCCAACTTGGCTCGGAGCCATACATCAAGGCACTTCTAGCTACTCATAGCATTCTTACTCAAATAATGCCACAAATTTCTAGTTAGATTAAACTCAAGTCATTTACAAGCTTCGACGGAGATTCGAATTATCAGAAATATTAACTCTTTTGCAATTCTTGCATTCATTCACACACAACAGTTACGCCCACTCTTTAGGTGACAAAATCTTTTCTAAGTCCCAAATTTTCCAAAAATTTCGGCAGAGTTTCCTTTGTAAATTGGCCTATCCACCTGCTAGAGAATCACCAAAACCATCCTAGCAATACATTCACAACTCGACAAGACATCACAATGCATATCGACAACATTAGTCTCAATACTACACAAATCGTATTATCATAATTGGTACACGAACATGCATTGTACCTTCTCGAATCATAACGCATATCAACTACCTTTCAATTACACATAGCATAATGATTTTAGTCTTCCTGAGTTTGAACTCATTCCACTAATCATAAGGCACTTTACCTTCCAATTAAGAGGCGATGAAAATATTTCTCACGCCCATAGCTAGGGCAACATATCAAATCACAATAAAGATCAATACCGATCGTATAAACTTCATAATACCGGCTCGCGAAATTAGTACCTTGGTGCTCAAGCCATAGACAAGGATCTGGCCTCGAGTCCTCCCGATTGGCCCAACATGAATTCACGGAGATTAAATCTCGCCCATCGACCGGGGAATCGCAAGCCATAAGTCAATTATATTACTGAGCGCTCGATGCGTACACAGACATGCGGAAGGAATTTCAAAATTATATCTCAAGCTGAATCAAGTGCGCACAATAAGAATTTTAAGAAATGTGAAATGTTTCCTCAAGGTTCGCAGCCTCCCGAGGATAAGTACAGGCGTCCCCGTACCGATCCACAAGACTCTACTAACCGGCTCAAGACTCATGAGGCCTAGTAAACCTAGGCTCTGATACCAACTTGTCACGACCCCAAATCCGGTCGTGATGGCGCCCAGCACACTGCTAGGCCAGCCCAACCAATCAACAACAATCATAGAACTATGAGCTTGCCTTATCCCATTTAAGCATGACAATTGTAAAATAACAGTGATGGATATATCGAAACAGGGGAACCAAGTCCCAACGCATACCAACTCCTATAGACCAAAGGGTCAAGAGTCATGAGCCTCTACAGAGTATACAAAGTGTAAATAGCGAATATAACCGTGCACAACTGTGGGATGGTCAAAACAAAATATAGACAAACTGGAGAATCAGGTCCTGCGAACGCTGTCAGCTACCTCGACTGTCCAAAAGCACTCCCGAGCCGCAATAGAACCAGCCCTACTATGATGTACCTGGATCTGCACACAAGGTGCAGGAAGTCAGGTGTGAGTACTTCCAACTCAGCAGTAATAAAAGTAAATAATGTTGAAGGGAAGAAAACCACGCAAGGCACTATCTCATGCTACACAATACAGAACTATCTTTATTCTTTACCAGCATATGTGAGTAGATTATTAGAAATCTCAATTTTTAGCTACTTTGTTTCATGATAATATACCAATACCTGGATACAATCTCAAGTAGTGCAAGTCCGCACTCAAATCAGCCCCTCGGGCTCAGCACTCCTTATCAATTTACACCAGGAGATCTGGTCAATAAGGCAACTAATGCATGTGTGCCAGTAATGTATGAGTGTTGAATGTTATGCCACGTAGTACATGTAAACCAATGTATGTATGCCATGCAATGCATATGACCGCTACGGCGTGTAGCCCGATCCAATTTGGATACCCGTGCTCACTGTGGGGGTTCAGACTCCGGAGGGGCTCCTACAGCCCAAGCACAATATCAATATTTCGGCGCGCAGCCCGATCCGTATACCACTGCGGCGTGCAGTCCGATCCATGCATGTGTATGCATATGCTCACATAAATTGTCATGCCCTAACATATGGCCCTCGGCCCCAATCAGTCTAACAAATAGTCAAGAAAGCCCTACGGGCAACAATATCATGTTAGCTCACAGCTAAAAAATGTTATTAAGACCTTGTTCAAGTTTTTCATAACCTTATAAAAATGCTGAATAGCAAAATACCATTTTTAAACCTTAAATTTAGATAAAAATATGCACAGTGTTATCAAGACAATAATACCAATCCTTGAAGGATTCAAATAATCGGCACGAAGCCCAAGCATGATAATTAGTCCAGTTCATTTCAACAATTAGGTGTTATTATTTATTACGCGGGACGAACCAAGTCACAATCCCCAATGGTGCTCTACCCCACGCCCGTTATCCGGCGTGCAAGTCACCTCAACACATCACTAAGATGTGCAAGTCCGGGGTTTACTAACACTCAGGATATCATTTACAAGTATTACCCATCTCGAACCGACGAAAGCTCATGCCCGCGACGCCTTAGCTCCTCGAACCGGCATCCACGCACGTCAAAACTAGTCAAAATCAGTACAAATATATCAAAATAGGCTAATGGAACATAACCCAGTCGAATGAACTCGAAAAATATCAAAAATCACAAAATTGGCAAAACCCGAGCCCCGGGCCCACATCTCGAAAAATTTCAAAACTCATATTTCCAGAACCCTCGTCTCGCCACGAGTCCATACATATAAAATTTACCAAAATCGGAGTTCAATTGGCCTTTCAAAACCCAAATTTTCGTTTTCAATATCTAGGCCACAATCCTTCACAATTTCTACCCAAATTCATGAAGATTGATGTTAATTCTACCATAAAATGATGTTTTTGAGTCAATAAACTTACCTCCGATGAATACCCGATGATTTCCCAGCGTTTTTCCTATGATTTCTTCTCTCTAGGGCTCAAAATTATATTTTGGGTATATGAACCCGTGAGCCCTCTGTTCTGCATTTTAATTTCACTGCCAGACAAATTTGCTCTTCGCGTTCGCGTGAGCTCCCACGCGTTCGCGATGCCCGGCATCATTTTACTCTTCGCGTTCGCGTTACCTATCACGCGTCCGCGATGCACTGATCAATTTTCCCTTCGCGAACGCAACATGCCCCACGCGTTCGTGATACATATTTGTTCAGTCATCTGCAGATCCTTCAAAGCGAAAGCGGCCTCCATCCACGCGAACGCGATGCTTCACTATTTCCTCTTACGCGATCGACCAACACCATCGCGAACGCGATGCTTCCCAGATTCCTTCTACGCGAACGCGGCCCTCCTCGTCGGGAACTCGATGACCAAGCTGCCCCAGCCTACGCGAACACGGGCCTTGCCCTCGCGAATGCAAAGGCTTAGCCTTCTGCACAGTGATCTGCAATTTACAGCAGACTTTGCCAAGTTCAAAATGCCCGATTGATGGTCCGAAATCATCCCGAGGCCTCCGGGACCCCAACGAAAACCACCAACATACTCCAAAACACGATACGAACTTGTTCCAATCATAAAAACACCATCCTAAACATCAAAATCACCAATTACACACGGATTCAAGCCTATGTTTCTTCAAAACTTTCAAAACTAACATTCAATCCAAAACCCGATCAAACGACGTCCGAATGACCCGAAAATTTGCGGACATATCCAAAATTACATAACGAAGCTACAAAAATTGTCGGAATTCCATTCCGACCCCCGGATCAAAATCTCACCTCCCATCCGGTTTTTGCCAAAATTCAACCTTCGCCAATTCAAGCCTAAAACTACACCGAACCTCCAAATTCAATTCCGATTGCTCTCCTAAGTCATAAATGATCCCCTGAAACTAGTCGAATCATCAGAATCTGATTCCGAGCACTCTAACTCGATAGTCAACTCTAGGTTGACTTTCCATATTTAAACTTCCTTCAAACATGCTATTTATTTCATTTTAAATTCAATTCACTCCTAACTCACCCGATAGGTTCTAACACTGATATAGAAGCATAAGATATGTTAATGCAAGGTAACGGGGTGGAAATTCCCGTAACGACGGGCCGGGTCGTTACAGTTTCGTGGTTTAATTACACACTTTTATCATGAAATCATGGATTATTTCTATGAAAATGGAGGATTTAATGTGGGTTTTAGCCCTAGGCCTAAAATTGTAGACAAATACCGATTTGAGCGGGCAAATGGAGTCCGAATTTGGTAAACTTGATATGCCTAGACTCGTATTGAGACGAGGGTTCCGAATATGTAACTTTTATAATTTTTCGAGATGCGCACCAAAAGTCGGGTTTTGACAACTTTGTGGGTTTTGATACAATTTGGGTTATTTCGAATGAATTGCATGTAATTAGCATATATTGATGCATTCTCTATGATTTTGAGCAGATTTGGCATCCGAGGAGATCGATTTGCGAGGCAAGCGCAAGGCGGATTGAAGCTTCTACCGGTTCGAGGTGAGTGGTAGTAGTAAACAATGTACTGAAGGTTTGAAACCCCGTACTAGCACTTCACAGTGCTATATTGAGATGAGACACGCGTTCTCTGACGGGCGTAGTGACATTGTGATTGAGGGTTCGGACTTGGTCCTTCCCGACTAATAGTATATTGTGTGTTATGACTGATAATAAGTTTATAACTATGCAATTGGGCTGATAGCCATGTTTGGGGCCTTGTGCCAATCTGTAGAGCATTAGGGAACCTATGGAGCTAGGTGACCCTTATATCGTGTTGGAAACATACACTCAGCCGTAGCTCTTGCTGTATAGCATAATATGAGCCCGTACTAGATGTGTACATTGAGAGAGATTATCTAGGGTGGAATTCCTTGTTCTAGCCGAGTGGGCCTGAAAGGCCAAGTCTATATTGACTGAGACAGGGTCCAGGACCCACTGTGATATATTATATTGGGCCTGAGAGGCCAAGTACATATTGAGTGGGATAGGGTCGAGGACCCATTATGAGGTATTATATATATATACCTATATTGGATCGGGCTGCACGCCGCAGCAGTATATATATTGGGTCGGACTGCACGCCGCAGTAATATACATGTAATATACATGTAATATACATGTGGGACGGACTGCACGCTGCAGTATTATTGCGCTTGGGCTGTAGGAGCCCCTTCGGAGTCTGAGTCTGCACACATTCTCAGTAAGCACTGGTGTATATTATGGGATCGGGCTGCACGCCGCAGCAGTATAGAGATATATACATATATATATTGGATCGGACTGCACGCCGCAGTAATAGTGCTTGGGCCTAGGGATCCCCTTCGAAGTCTGTATACACCCCCAGTGAGCGCCGTCGACGTTAAATGGAGTGGGCTGCACGCCGCAGCAGTATATGTATTGGAGCGGGCTGCACGCCGCAACATTATACTTAATCATATCCTATTACCTACTTAAATACTTATATATTATAGACATAGGTATGTGTCTTCATATATTGAAATGGCCGTACACCGTAGGGGTACGAGTGAGGGTTTGATCAGTGTGGGATCTTGTTGAGATAGATGAGCACTGGAGATCAGAGTACTTTCTACAATGATGATGTACCTGTGAGGGTTGCCTTAGAACTGTTTAGTGATAGCACAGGAGTTCTTACTTTCAGTTATTGATTATCATTATTACTCACTGAGTTGAAATATACTCACCCCACTCTCCTGCACTTTTTGTGCAGATTCACAGGTGCCCGAGAGCGGTTGAGTTGTTGTTGCTGCTTGCTCATATCTACTTCTTGCGGAGACTACGAGGTAGCTGCCAGCGTCCGCAAAGCTTGTTTTCTCCTCATTTATCATCTTATTGATTTCTTTTTGCCTAGACTTGTTTGTATTAGAATGTTATTCTGTAGAGGCTCAGTCTCGTGACACCACGATATGGATAGGACCGTAATTTGTATGCTTTTACATTTCGCTTATCACCTGATATGATCATTTACTGTTTAAGTTTAATTTGATTAACAACTGGCTGGTTTAAGGGACAATAAGGTCGGGCTTGCCTAACATCGTGTTGGGTGCCATCACGACCAGGGTTTGGGTCGTGACAAGTTGGTATCAGAGCCAGGTTTACAGGTCTCGCGAGTCATGAGCCGGTTTAGTAGAGTCTCGTGGATCGGTATGGGGATGCCTGTACTTATCCTCGGGAGGCTGCAAACCTTTTAGGAAAAGTTTCAATCCTTGGAATTCTTGTCGTGCGATTACTTTTAACTTGAACTGAACTTTGACATTCTATTCTCTCGCAGATGGCGAGAACTCGAGCATCCGGTCGAGGAGGACGACCACCACTACCACCTGCTAGAGACCATGGACGCGGCCGTGGTCGTGGCGGAGGTCGGGCGGCTGATGCAATACCAGCTGACCCACATCCCCCAGTTGCAGAGGTGCCAGCAGCACCAGATCAGGCACCAGCTGTGTCCATTGTCATTCCGGGTCTACAGGAGACCCTGGCTCAGATACTAGCAGTCTGCACTTGCCTAGCACAAGCGGTTTCGGTTACTACTGCAACAGTTACATCAGGGATCGGGGGTGGTCATCAAACCCCCACAATACGCACTCCAGAGCCAGCAGTGCAGGGCATACAGACACCAGAGGCTCCTCCAGTTCAGCATGTGGTTCCGGTTCAGCCAGCAGATCAGGTTCAGGGGGACAGGGTCCCCAGCTATGACAGACGATGAGCAGCGTCGTCTCGAGAGGTTCACCAGGTTATCTCCTCTAGTGTTCACTGGTGCTCCGGGCGAGGACGCCCAAGGTTTTCTGGATAAGTGCCGTCGGATGCTTCGTACGGCAGGGATCTTGGAGTCCAGTGGGGTATCATTCACTACCTTTCAGTTTCAAGGGCCAGCCTTCGCTTGGTGGGAGGCTTATGAGCGCCGCAGGCCAGCCGGAGCAGCACCACTATCATGGCCCGAGTTCTCCACTATGTTCTTGGAGAAATGGGTGCCTCGATCTCAGAGAGAGGAGATGCGTAGGCAGTTTGAGGGTCTCCGTCATGGGGACATGTCAGTGTCAGAGTATGAGATCAGGTTTACAGAGTTGTCCAGATATGCACCGTGGTTGGTTCATTCTGACAGAGAGAGGAGTGGACGCTTCGTGGACGGCCTCATTTATCCCATTCATATTCTGATGACTCGGGAGAGGGTTTTGAGATGTACATTTAAGGATGTTGTGGATATTTCTTGCGACATAGAGATAGATCGCCGCAGAGAGCGGAATGAGAGGGAGGCCAAGAGGCCGCGAGGATCAGCTAGTTCTAGTGGCACTCGGACCGGAGGCCAGGGTCAGTAGCGCCGAGGTTGCTCTTTCAGATCTTCACAGCCAGCCCACTCAGATCATCGTGGGTCGTCTTTCGATCGACGTTATCAGGGTTCGCACCAGGGCCAGCCATCTCTCAGCGCTATGTCAGCACAGAGTTCATCACAGGCCCCATCTGCTTAGGGTTCATCTCGGCCTAGTTCATCAGCTGGCCACTCCAGCGCCAGAGGTCCTTATCAGTCTCAGTACCCAGCACCGGGGAGTTGCTACGAGTGCGGAGAGTTTGGGCACCACCGTAGGGAGTGTCCCCGTCTTGTTTCCGGATCTTATCAGCAGAGGGGGCAGCCCTCGTCATCTGGTCCTTCTACTTCAGCACCCGCCCCACCAGCTAGGGGTGAGGGTCAGTCAGCTAGGGGTCGCCTTCGAGGGGGAGACCGATCAGGCGGACATGCTAGATGCTATGCTCTCCAGGGCCGATCTGAGGCCGTTGCTGATGAGTGGTGATTTTACCACTCATTATAGCCTTTTTTGCTTAGCTTTTTATGCCTTTTTAATATGAAATGAGGTTGCTTTTGGTGGTTATTGCTAGATTTTCAGGTAAATGATGCTAGTAGGTGATTTGGGCTGAAGTGACAAGGAATTGATCTAAAAAGAGAGGAAACATTGCAAAACTGTCAGGCATTTCGATTCTGCGGATTTTGATCGCAGAAGCGATCTCACCTCTGCGAGATTTTGGTCGCTTGTGCGAATAGTCGAAGAACCAGCCAATTCCACTTCTGCAGAGATAAAGACGCAGTAGCGGCCGTGCTTCTGCGAGTGGTGGATCGCGCCTGTGAAAGAATTCCGTTTCTGCGGAAACGTATGCGCTTCAGCGATGTCGCTTCAGCGGCCAGATGTCCGCTTCTGCGATGGCTTGACAGGAGGCACATTGTCGCTTCTGCGGGTAAATTCCGCTTAAGCGAAGCCACACCTGCGAGGTACTTTTCGCAGGTGCAAAAGTTGAGCATCAGACCTGGACAGAACGGGCATTTCATAAATCTGAACCCCAAATCATTTTTATACTCGACCAAATAGACATTATTATCATCTTTGGCATCTTGGACATATTTTTGGCTTAGAGAGAACAAGTTTGAAGGCTAGGGTTTTGTATACACACTTGGGTCTTGAAGATTAATGCTTGTGGTTAAGGATTTCTTACCCATTTATGTTTATTTCTTCATTTCCTTGCTTTGTATTGTATATCTATGTGTGTAGTATTTATTTCCAACACTTGAATTTTGTTTTTGGGAATATTCATATTTAAAGTGTGGATTAAATACCTTGTTGTGCTTATGTATTGAATGATTTTTATATATTTATGAAGTGAGTTATTGTTACTTTAATTATTTTTGTTCTTTAATGTTTCCAAAGAGAATAGCTAACTCTAGGACTCGCCCATTTACTTTGAATTAATTTTGGGAAAGATAATTCGAAGTGGGAAAGATTAATTAACAAGAACTTGAGGCGTTAACCCTCACTTTATAGATTCAACCTTGGGATATGATTGACTACTTGTAGCCTATCGGGTGCACTTAATCTTCTAATTGTGATTAGGGATAATTCAATTAAGAAGTCTTGTTAGTCTTCGGAAGAAGCTAATTAAGAATTATTATCCGTGGCTAATTAACATAAACTCACTCATATTTGTAAAATCATGAAATACATTGGATCGTTACTTGAGTGTAATTCCCGATGCATTCATACTTGTAGCCATTGATCATTTTAATTTGCTTTCTAGGTTAGTTTACATTTTTGCATTTAGATATAAACATTTTCCAAAACCCAAAATCTTAAGTATTTGGCTTAGCGCGACTAGCGATAATTTTCTTGCATTCCTAATCGCCTACATATTGTTCTCTCTGTGGGATTCGACCCCGACTCATAGTTGGGTAAATATATTGCATACGACCGTGCCTATTGCTTTTTAGCGGTGGAAATGGACGTTATCAAAAATGGCGCCGTTGCCGGGGAACAATTTGGCATAATTTAGGCTGTTTGAGAAGTAAGCGAAAGTGCTTTGGTCCAAACGTGTGAATATTTGTGTAGTTATTTTTCTTACCTTGGGTCTATTTTTAGTGTTTGTTTCTTGTTTATTTTCTTAATTTTGAAAAATGGCATCATATAACGAAAATTGGTCGGATGGTAGTTGTTCATATTTTGATGATCCTTGTCCTTATTATGGAGGACCACACTCATGGCAAAATTGTTTAAATTCTCCCGGGGGTGGATTGTGTGCACAATTCCAAACCCATGAGTGGAGTATTTGTGATAAGTGTGGTTTCCAAAATGGTCATTGGGATGATTGTGCTTATTTTTTATTCCCTTCCCCAAGCCCCTACTATGATGGTTCTATTTGTTTTGATGAGAATTATAGGGTTATGGAGGTGGAAGAATTTGAGCATGGTCAAAATGGAGAATTCAAGCTCATGTTGGAGTGTTTACTTGAAGAAGGAAACAAGGAGGAAAATGCCTTGGAACATCTTTTGGAGACTAGTCTCCAAAATGGTTTAGCACTGGAAAGGTTACACTCACAAATGGATGAAATGATCAAAGCCTCGGAAGTAAGTGAAAACCAAGAATCCCTTCTTGGATGTTGAAAATGAAAATCCTTCCTTGGCAATTGATCAAAACCAAGAAGAATTCTCTAATGCCCAAAATGAAAAAAATAATGCTCATGTTGGAGATCATTCGTGAAAATGAGGAGAAGTGCAACTTTGCACTCGAGGACTTGAAACAATGCATAAATTACAATGGTGAACACATCCGCACTTTGGAGGATCAAATGCAAATTTTGGTTGAGGCTCACTATGCCCAACAAATTTCGTGTGCGGACGAAAGCCAAGAAGAGTCAAATTCCGAGGAAGAGAGTGAGCTTTACTTTGAGGAGTCAAGAATTGAACATCCGCCAACCAACTCAATGAGTATTGTTGATGCCGCCAAAAACATGGAATTGGAGTCAACCGGTGTAAATGCTAATGTGGTTGTTGTTGACTCTAATCCGGGGGAAAAAGAGAATGTCAACATAGAAGAATTGCAAAGTGTGGGTTTAAAGTCACATTCCAAGCATTTTTCAATCCTGGAATTGTGTGGTGACACGGGAGTTGAACCACATAAATCAATGAAGGAATGCGAGGAGGAACAACTTTGGCCATGCATTTTACAGTTTGAGGAGGCAAGAAATCAAAACGTCATTCCTCACTTGAAAGCCAAGAAGTGCAAAATGAAAAGTTTAAGCATTGGCTCGAACATCCAATTACCACCCCCCATCGCTCGTGGTCATAAGCTTGATTCCAAGCTAGGGGCTCAATTCATATCATCCAAGTGGCGAGAAAAGTGGTAATGTTGTTTACGTCGTGCCACGACGATAAATGCGGCGCTTGGTGGGAGGCAACCCATTATTTTACAAAATTATTGTCATTTTTGAAATTTTCATTTTTAGAATAGCTTAGAATATTATGTTGAACTAATCTGCCAAATTTGAGAATTTTTGGAGTTGATTTGAGCAGGTCGGGATGACCTAGAGAGGCCAAACCAGTAGCTGAAGAAAACTGGCAACAAAATTCTGCTAGAATCGCCTCTGCGATAAAAAGCTCACACCTGCGGTCCCGCAGAAGCGACATTTGCATCGCAGAAGCGGGCTGACCGCAAATGCGGCATATCTTCCGCATCAGCGACATCACAGAAGCGGTTTTTAAAACGCAGAAGCGGCACAGTTCGCAGAAGCGGATAATTTTCGCAGAAGCGAAAGTCGTCCAGGTTTTAATTTCAAAACAGAGGGAATTGAGTCTTTTGGTTACCCCTCTTCAATAAAAACCGTCTCCCCTACCCTAAATCCCCAAAATTTCGAATTCTCTTAGCAAAGTGTCAAAACCATCTCGTGTAGTCTCCTTCTCTTCTGCAAACATCAGGTAATCTCTTCCCATTCCATGTGATTTCCATATCCAACATTGGTTGTAGGTAATATTTCTTGATTTTTCTTTTCCTTCTTTTGGTTTTTAACTTCTTGATTGTTTTAGGAAGTGAGGAATTGGTTGAGTGTAGGTAGTGTGTGCTGTTAATGTGAACAAAATTTGGGAAGTCTACCAAAATGTTGTTCAAAGAGAGGTCAAATTGAATTGCCCGCAAGATGTTTGTCACATTGTTTCAATGAAGTATTGTGGCTTTACATCGCAAATGGGATTTAATTGAATCATAAACCCTTTTACTGCACTAATACAAGCCAAAAATTTTTCTGGACATTGAAAAATAAGCAAATATTTTGATAAAAGTGCTGGGCAATGAAGAAGAGGTCGAAGACCGTAGAAGCGAACTTTCTTCGCAGAAGCGAACTTTCTTCGCAGAAGCGAAATCGCTTCTGCAGAAAAAGCCACGCAGAAGCGATTCTCATCGCAAAAGCGAGAACTTCTTCGCAGAAACGGAGCCGCTTCTGCGGCTCTTTGTTCACATAAGCGAAAAGCCACGCAGAAGCGAAAATATTTTCACAGAAACGGATCCGCCTCTGCAGCTCTTTGTTCGTAGAAGCGGAAATTGGGAATTTTTGCAAATTCTAGTAGCTCTGCAACTGCTCCTTCCCGGGCCCGTTCAATCCAAACTTTTGGCTAAATTGCAGTGTTTTGAAGTTCTTAATCTGGTTCAACTGCCCAATTGACGTTGTGTTGAATTTTTGTAGGTGATTTATTTGAAAATGGACGCAACCACAAGCGTACAACGGAGAGAAATCGAAGAAGAAATCAATGAACCATATGATTATACACGCTTCATGTCCACTGAGTGTGAGCGGTGATATTTGGACGACCTCGTCCACAAGAAGATTATCCTTGAAAAAGGAATTCATGAAGAGAAGTTGGCAGAAAAGGTTTCGGATTTCTATGCTCGACTCGAATCATCGGGATGGTCCTGCTTTATCCCCACTCCTTGCAAAGCCAATGAGGAGTGGGTCCGTCAATTCTATGCTAACCTCAGGCGAGTAAATTTTGATAGCCCACAGATAGTCATCCGAGGGAAGTTAGTGAGGTTTGGAATTGAACAAATCAATGATACTCTTGGAATTCCCAACTTTCCGGTGGACCAAGTACGAGAAAAGGATACTTGTGAAAATGGAGCATGGCTTGTCTCCAAGCTCTTTCCACCACAGCTGAGAGAAAAATGGGGAACCAGAAGAAAAGGGTTCAAATCTACCGACTTCACAGCTGAGGCTAAAATGTGGATATACATCCTCAACAACAAAGTTTCTCCTTGTGGCAACATGACTGATGTTTCCTACACCCGGGCACTGATCATAGCATGCATTCTAGATGGCACACCGGTGAATGTAGGATACTACATTCTACAGGAGATGAGGCAGTACTTGAGAGAGTACTCAAGCAACAAGGATGCAGGTCTGCTATTCCCTTCTCTCATCACACTGCTATGCACCAGGGCAGAGGTTGATGTCCGTAGCACCGATCGGTGGCTACCAGCGGACAAACCTTTTCATCCATTGAGAGTGACGGGAGAGGGGAGTGTTGTTAAAAGCAAGAAGAGGAAAATGACCTTCACAGCCACCGGTTCAGAGTCCTCTTCACAGACAGCTACTCAGGGGCCATTTATGATTCTTAACTCCGAGCTTCAGACCATTAAGGAGTTAGTATCCAGCTTCCTAGTGGGCCATCCTCCTCACAGCCTGGGCCCTCTTACTTCTCCAGGGAAGACATGTAGAGTTACTTGGATGCCCAGACACTCCAAAATGATAACATAAAGAAGATGGCAGCGTCAGTGACTAAACTGGAGGGAGCCTACAGTACTCTGGCTAAGGCCCATGCCACCCTTCAGTCTGACTTTGAGGAAGAGAAGAAAAAGAACAAGAAGAAGGGCAAGCTGATGATCAAGATGTGGAGAGGCATCAAGGCAATCTTCAAATGGGAAAACCCAGATAAGAAGATCCCAGTGGCGACCAAGGATGACAGTGAGGAGTACTCTTTCATGACACAGTCTGCTGGAGATGATGATGATGATGATGATGACGATGATGAGGAAACCGATGATGATGGAGCCACGAGCTCAGCTCAGCAGTGATCCGCCTTCCTCCCGCAGTCTG
Organism: Nicotiana noctiflora; assembly: GCA_032618575.1. Lineage (NCBI taxonomy): Eukaryota > Viridiplantae > Streptophyta > Magnoliopsida > Solanales > Solanaceae > Nicotiana > Nicotiana noctiflora. Next base: position 138,979 of record JASVEL010013989.1, read on the forward strand.
CTAGTCTGATGAAGACCTCAGGGAGACCCTGAAACTTTTTATGCTTTACATTTGATATTGTGCAGTGAGGACACTGCAATATTCTAGTTGGGGGTGGCTTTTGTAGCTTGTGACGATGCTGTGTAGTTTTTGACTTTGATGTTCTATACACTGTGTGCCCTTGCTGGGCTTGGTTTGATTAGACATATTTGTGTTAGTATTGTGCTTTTCTTATCTATACTTCTTCTTATTAGCCTATATTTTTTTTAGTATTATGTAGAGTAGTTTCTTTTCTTTTATTACTCCTTGGGGTTTCTTCATGCTACGGTTCTTTCCCAAGGAACAATTTAGTGAACTGGGTGACTTTTCCCGATGAGAGATAGTGTGACAACCTTCTTAAGGGAATTATTTTGTTAGGATGAGGCTTTTGGATTATTTGATACTCATAAAATTAGCCTCTTGTATGTAAATTATGAATTAAGAATACCCCTCCAAAAATTTGTATTAAAGTGTTAAAAACAAGAAAGTTGCATGGTGTAAAACAATTTTGGTGATAAATTTTTGGCTCTTTTAGTGACTCTTAGCTCACTAGTTTGATAGAATTGATCCGTCTTCATTAATTCATGTGCCATGTGTGTTAGCGATTGTTGAAATAAGTCTTGTGTTACTTCTATCATCTAGAACTTACCCGGTTAGTTTTTCAATGCTAATGATAGTACATTTGGTTGGAGGAATGACCTTAGGCATTCTTTGTTTTGATTCTAAAATCTTTTTAGCTTTTCAAGCCTGCCGTTGCATAAATAATGTCACTAGTACCCATTTTGAGCCTTTAAAACTTTCTTTGGCCAACTCATTACAAACCTTTCCATTTTTGTAAAATAATTCCCTCTCTTGAACCCGTCCCTCCTTGAACACTGAGAATGAGGCTAAAAGCCTAAGTTGGGGGTGGTGTCAAAAGGGAGCTTGGTAAGGTTGTGCATTGAGTATAAGACCACATGCCTCAAAGTATTTGTATTAAAGTATTCAAGCTCCCGACAAAGAAAAAAAAAAGCTAGTCTTTACATATTTGTGTAAATATGTACATTGTGGAGCCTTGAATAAAATTTGGGAGAGGTATGTAAGGTGGTTCTATATTGGGAACTAGATGCCAATGAGGCTATGTGAGTTAAAGCGAGTCAAAATACAAAAGAATGAAACTTGTGAGTAGTGTTCAAGGAGGATGAAGTCACTTGTAGCCAAATGCTTATCCAACCTTCCCTAAACCTACATTACAAGCTTGAAAAGTCCTTATGGGACCTCAAACTAAGCATTCTTGAATAAGCATTGAATTAAAATAAGGGCAAGCTTGTGGCATGAGGTGTCGTAACACTTGAAGTTTCTTTGTGAGAGCGAGTGTTTTCGAAAACTTTGTCCCTTGTGTTGTGTTGTAAATATAATGTTCTTTGTTGGGACTTTCTTTCTTGTGAGGGCGCATGAATTAGAAAAGACTGGTGAAATTGAGTAAAGTGAGCAATCATAGTGAACTAGTGTCTTTGAGTCACTTATTGAGGCTTATTTTTGTCACTTGATTATTTTGGAACTCCCTTGCACATTGTTGAAGTTGATTTTCTTTAGGAGGGAGTTATTCGAGAAAAGATATACATACTTGAGCCTAATTGTTAGTATCAACCAAATCCACAAGTATGGTGTTTGAATGAGATAAGTTGGGGATGTGGTGATATGTTCATAATCGCAATGACACTTGTTTTGTAAATGGTGAAGCCTCATTAAAGTTGTGGTTTTGATTTGCTTGAGGACAAGCAAAAGCTTAAGTTCTGGGGGTGTTGATGAGTGGTGATTTTACCACTCATTGTAGCCTCTTTTGCTTAGCTTTTTATGCCTTTTAATATGAAATGAGGTTGCTTTTGGTGGTTATTGCTAGATTTTCAGGTAAATGATGCTAGTAGGTGATTTGGGCTGAAGTGACAAGGAATTGAGCTAAAAAGAGAGGAAACATTGCAAAACTGTCAGGCATTTCGCTTCTGCGGATTTTTATCGCAGAAGCGATCTCGCCTCTGCGAGATTTTGGTCGCTTGTGCGAATAGTCGAAGAACCAGCCAATTCCACTTCTGCGGAGATAAAGACGCAGAAGCGGCCACGCTTCTGCGAGTGGTGGATCGCGCCTGTGAAAGAATTCCGTTTCTGCGGAAACGTATGCGCTTTAGCGATGTCGCTTCAGCGGCCAGATGTCCGCTTCTGTAATGGCTTGAGAGGAGGCACATTGTCGCTTCTGCGGGTAAATTCTGCTTAAGCAGAGCCGCACTTGTGAGGTACTTTCCGCAGGTGCGAAAGTTGAGCATTAGACCTGGACAGAACGGGCATTTCACAAATCTGAACCCCAAATCATTTTTATACTCGTCCAAACAGACATTATTATCATCTTTGGCATCTTGGACATATTTTTGGCTTAGAGAGAACAAGTTTGAAGGCTAGGGTTTTGTACACACACTTGGGTCTTGAAGATTAATGCTTGTGGTTAAGGATTTCTTACCCATTTATGTTTATTTCTTCATTTCCTTGCTTTGTATTGTATATCTAAGTGTGTAGTATTTATTTCCAACACTTGAATTTTGTTTATGGGAATATTCATATTTAAAGTGTGGATTAAATACCTTGTTGTGCTTATGTATTGAATGATTTTTATATATTTATGAAGTGAGTTATTGTTACTTTAATTATTTTTGTTCTTTAATATTTCCAAAGAGAATAGCTAACTCTAGGACTCGCCCATTTACTTTGAATTAATTTTGGGAAAGATAATTCGGAGTGGGAAAGATTAATTAACAAGAACTTGTCACGACCCTAGTTCACCAATTGTGAACATGTCATGACGGCACCAAGTCTTCGCGACCAAGTAAGCCTAACACCTTGTGGAAACAATAACAATTGCGGAAAAATATAATCAAAACTAGTTAATAGGAATAATGTACATAATTGCCTCCTGGCACATACACTTCAACACTTATCATTCTAAAACTATCCCAAAGACACGGAAACTCACGGGCAACACAGGCTAAGAGGGTCATAAGATACAGCTCTAATATTCGGAAAAGTCTACAACAACTGAATACATGAAAAGGAACTGCAAACTACAAGATATAGTAGAAGGAGACTCTTCGGACAGCGGACGTGGCAGATATACCTCAAGTCTCCAAATGTAGCACCTAGGTCACTGATGATGCGCTCGATCGAAAGTACCTGGATCTGCACATGAAAAACATGCGCATGAAGGGCGTGAGTACACCACGGCGGTACTCAGTAAGTGCCAAGCCTAACCTCGGTTGGGTAGTGACGAGGAAGGTCAGGGCCCTACTGAGGTAAAATATAATAACCAATATGATAATGAGAAGAAAATATGTGTATAATCACAGCAAATATCTGGCAAGAAAAATAAGTAAAACAGTAGCAACAGACAAACACTATCAAAGAATAGAGGTACAAACTACAACCGGATATTTATCGTCGGGGATCTCCCGGTATCCCGAGGATCTCTTGGTATCCTCAATAAATATATTTTTGGGATCTCTTAGTATCCATAACAATAAATTCTAGGATCTCCTGGTATCCCGATGATCTCCCGGTATCCTCAATAAATATTGTGGGATCTCCTAGTATCCACAATAATAACTGTTGGGATCTCTTGGTATGCAGAGGATCTCCTAGTATCCTCAATAAATATTCTGGGATCTCTTAGTATCCAGAGGATCTCCTAGTATCCTCAATAAATATATTCTTTTCTGTGCCAGGGATCTCTTAGTATCCCGCACCCTCATTCTTATTGTATAATATGTATAGAGGAAATTTCCGGGATGCCGTCCCGTAGTCCCAATTTAAATCAACCAACAACTCAAGATATTAATTAGCTACCGACTCATAACAAATAATAGTATATTCTGGCCAAATATGTCTCATAGAATGCAACAAGGTAGTTTAAGCAAATAGACAAATAAATCCACTAAACATGCTTCTCTAAACTAGCACAAGCTATAATAGCAGTTAGGAATAAGTAAATATGAAAGAGAACTCAACTCAAGTAACTTTTATCTTTAAGTAAAAATTTGGGTTTTCAACAATTAGCTCAAGTACGCGCTTGTCACCTCACGCACAAGGCATTCAATTACCAAATTCATATCTTAAGGGACAAAGTCCCCCACACAAGGTTAGACAAGCCACTTACCTCGATCAAGTGCACGTCAACTTGAAAACACGCTCTTGCCACGAGTATCCGACTCCAAATGGCTCAAATCTATTCAATTAAATTGCATTTGTGAATAATAATTTGAGTAATTTATTCTACAATTAAATTCTTAGATAATACACGAAATTATGTAAAATGACCAAAATACCCCTCGGGCCCCACGTCTCGGAACCGGAAAAATTTTATATTTCCAAAAACCTCGCACTCTCACGAGTCTAACCATACCAAATTTGTTAAATTCCCATATCATTTCGACCTTCAAATCAATGATTCTATCTAAGAGGGTTTTCTACCCTTTTCCAACAAAATCCTTAGATTAAACACCAAAACTTGTAATAGATTCAAGTTATACAACCAAAATTGAGTTAAGAACACTTACCCCGTTGTTCATTCCAAAAATCCCTCAAACGATCGCCTTATACGAGCTCCAATTCGTCAAAAATGGAAAATGGGAGAAATTCCCATTTTCGGAACTTAACATTCTGTCCGTCACTGTTCACCTCACTGTTCACATGCACTGTTCACCTCACTGTTCACATGCACTGTTGATACGGTACTGTTCATGTATACTGTACAAAGATACTGTACACGCAAGTGAGATCACTGTTCACACGTACGAAAAATGCATAAATTGCCTAGAAAAATTGCAGCAGCTTTTGTTTCACTAAAATGGCTCTAACTCCGTCATACGAACTCGGAATTAGGCGATTCTTGTTCCTATGAGTCACAAATAATAATACGAACACAACCCTTCAATCAAAACTGAATTCGGAGCTCATTTTCTCAGTTCGATACTCAATTTACCCGTAAATCAATTAACTCGCATTTCGCGTCAAAAACCCAATCGCGACTTGATGAAATTAAACCAAATTTTCCAGATCAGTCCTATAATTCATTATCAAAATTCCGGAACTCTCATAATCAAATTTGGATCTCTAGAACTAAAAATGAACCTTTAGATCATTACATTTATGCTCAAATGAACAAAAATCTTTAAAAATAACCCGTTGGGCATCCGAAACACACTCGAGGCCCTCGGGAACTCAACCAAAAATATAAACCTACTCCAAAACATCATACGAACTTGTTCCAATCCTAAAGACACATCCATAAACACAAAAATCATCAAATCACGACGGATTCAAGCCTAAGTTAAACTAATACTTTCAAATTTCTCATTCAATCAAAAACCCGACCAAACGATGTCTGAATGATCTGAAAATTTGCGGACATATCCAAAATCACCTAACAAAGCTACCGGAACTCTCGGAATTCCATTTCGACCCCCGGATCAAAATCTCACCTATCAACCGGAATTCGCCAAAATTCAACCTTCGCCAATTCAAGCCTATTTCTACACAGGATCTCCAAATTCAATTCCGATCGCACTCCTAAGTCACAAATCATCCCCCGAAGCTAACCGAACCACTCTAATTCAATTCTAAGCCCTCTAACTCATAGGTCAACGTCCAGTTGACTTTTTGAAACTATTCCTTCATTAAAGAGACTAATTGTCCCATTTCCTACTAAACTCGATTCGAATTGACTCAAACTCACCAAGTACACATATTGAAACATGATTAAGTATATAACAGGGAAAACTGGGCGGTAAATCACATGACGACGGGCCGGGTCGTCATATTCTCCCCAACTAAAACAAACGTTCATCCTCGAGCGGGTCAAGAAGCATACCTGGAGTAGCAAAAACATGGGGGTACTGGCTGCGCATGTCCTGCTCGGTCTCCCAAGTCGCCTCTGTGACCGGTTGACCCCGCCACTGGACCTTCACTGAAGCAATGTCCTTTGACCTCAACTTTCTTATCTGCTTGTCCAAAATGGCCACAGGCTCCTCAACATAGGATAGATCCGTGTCCAGCTGAACTGAATCGAAATCCAACACGTGCGACGGATCACCATGATATCTCCGGAGCATCGAGACATGAAATACCGGATGAACGCCGGCCAGGATGGGAGGTAAGGCAAGCTCATAAGCAACCTCCCCAACTCGCCTCAAGATCTCAAAAGGCCCAATAAATCTCGGGCTTAGCTTCCCTTTCTTTCCAAACCTCATCACGCCTTTCATAGGCGAGACCCGAAGTAGAACTCGCTCGCCAACCATATATGACACATCACGAACCTTCTTGTCCGCGTAACTCTTTTGTCTAGATTGAGCTGCACGGAGTCTATCCTGAATCACTTTAACTTTCTCCATCGCATCCTAAACCATCTCTGTGCCCAATAATCTAGCCTCGCCCGGCTCAAACCAACCCACCGGAGATCTACATCTCCTACCATATAAGGCCTCATACGGCGCCATCTGGATGCTGGACTGATAGCTGTTGTTATAAGCAAACTCCGCCAGTGGCAGGAAATGATCCCATGACCCTCCAAACTCAATCACGCACGCACGGAGCATATCCTCCAAAATCTGAATAGTGCGCTCGGACTGTCCGTCCATCTGGGGGTGGAATGCCGTACTCAACTCCACTCGAGTACCTAGCTCCTGTTGCACGGCTCTCCAGAATCGCGATGTGAACTGTGTGCCTCTGTCTGAAATGATAGAAACTGGAATACCATGCAACCGGACGATCTCCCTGATATAAATATCCGCCAACCGCTCCGATGAATAAGTAGTGCTCACAGGTATGAAATGAGCGGATTTGGTCAGTCGATCCACAATGACCCAAATAGAATCAAACTTCTTCAAGGTCCGTGGGAGTCCAGATACGAAGTCCATGGTGATACGCTCCCACTTCCACTCTAGGATCTCAATATGTTGTAGCAACCCACCTGGACGCTGGTGCTCATACTTCACTTGCTGGTAATTGAGGCATCTAGACACGTAGTTAACTATATCCTTCTTCATTCGCCTCCACCAGTAGTGTTGCCTCAAGTCCTGATACATCTTCGCGGCACCCGGATGGATGGAATACCGTGAGCTATGGGCCTCAACTATAATCATCTCTCGAAGATCATCTACATTGGGCACACAAATCCGGCCCTGCATTCTCAACACTCCGTCATCCCCGATAGTAACATCTCGGGCATC